>CM046673.1:26896144-27147346 GCA_025594165.1 Tamias sibiricus
ACATCCATGGGAGCCAGGCCTCCTGTCCACAGCCCCTGGAGATGGACAGACATTGGTGGCACTGGCTGCTGACCAAGGTGCTGGACTGATGCAACATACTTCACAGGTTGCATCTGACAGGCCCCAAGGTCCCTCACCAGCATAGTCAGTGATCAAAAGTTCCCCACTTTTGGGGCTGGGGTTGTGGCTCAGTGGTAGAGCGCTTGCGTAGCACATGTGAGGCACTGGGTTTGCTCCTCAGCTCCACATAAAAATAATTAAATAAAATCTTTATTTTTTAATTTATTATTGGCTCCAACTACAACTAAAAAAAATTAAGAAAAAAAAAAGCTCCCCACTTTCAACACTCTAGGCTCCCATGGTTTGGAGACCCACTGCTACCCTCCTTCTTGTGAATGAAACACCTCAGAGGGGGCATAACAGGGCAGGCTATGTTTAGAAACTTGGGCTCAGAGAAGACTTGGGGACTTCAGAAACAGGAAGCATTGAGTGCCATGCTGAGTCTCTGAAGAACAAATGCTACACACAGGCAGCAGGCCAAGCCTTGGCATTGCCAGTCACAGAGGAGAAAGTTCCTCAGCCCCTGCTCCCGGAGAGACAGCGCTGAGGGGACACAGGCACACGGAGCGACGGATGGGCACTCACCCCATGGGGATCAAGCAGTCTCTGGCCTTCTCATTCTCCAGCAAGCGAGAAGTGATATTTCCAGGGTTCCCTCTGTTAGCCAGGGACATGGACTCCACCCTAAGGAGGAGGAGAAGGAGGAGGGAGCTGAGTCCTAACAGAAACACACCCAAGGATATGGGACATGTGGCGAGTGTTGGGAAATAGCCCGGGAGCCCTCAGGAAGAGCAGTGCCCTGTCTAGGAGGCACAGACAAGTGAGGCAGAGCTGGGGCTGCGGGGCTTCTAAGCCCTGTCTCTACCTCCACCCCAGGACAGTGTACACTGCACAGTCTACACTCCTGGGAGCAGGGGCATGATTCCATATACATCTGCTGAGCCAGCCAATTAGCAGTTTCTGAGGAAAGCTCTCTAGTATATACCACATATACAAACATATCCAACAGGCCCAGGCTCTGTCCCCAGGGCCCACAAATTCAGAGGGGAAAAGACACAAAAAGCTCATATCAAAGAGCAACCTTATCTACACAGACAAGGAGGTGCAATGTTCTGAGAGGAAAGTGAGGTGGTCAGTGTAGAAGGATCAAGAAGGACTGAGGAAGGGGGAACCTCAAGAATGGTAACAATGGTAATAGATGACCTTGACTAGTGCTTTGTGTTCCCAGCATTAGTTTGAACTCAAACAGTTCCACCCCATAGTGTTACCTTGGTTATGATTCCACTTTCTTCCTTCTCCTCCTCTCTCTCTTTTATTTATTTATTTATTTGCACTGGGCATTGAAATCCAGGAGTGCTTTTTAGCACTGAGCTATATTCCCAGCCCTTTTTATTTTTTTAATTTTGAGACAGGGTCTCACTAAGTTGCTGAGGGTCTTGCTGTATTGCTGAGGCTGGTCTCCAACTTATGATCCTCCTGCCTCAGCCTCCTGAGTTGCTGGGATTACAGGTGTGTACCACTATGCTTGGCCCCAGCCCTTTTTATTTTTTACTTTGAGACAAGGTCTTACTGTGTACTTGAAACTGGTCTCAAACTTACAATCCTCTTCCCTCAGCCTCCAGAGTCACTGGGAGTCTTTGGGATTACAGACGTGTGCCAACATACCTAACCTAATTTAATATTCTTATAAGCATTGGCCGAGCTCAGGTAGCACCCCCTTTTACAGCTGAGGACACTGAGGTCCAGAGAAATAAGTAATTTGCCCATGGTCATTCAGCCTGGATCCAGCTTATCCCAGGAGCTCCTTTCTACCTAGGATGCCCTGGGCAGCACTGCATGTTCAAGTCCTTGGGGACTGTCAGATTGTGATATGGGTATTGTCTTGGTCCAGACCCTTATTGTGCAATCGCAAGAATCCTGTCGCTGCTTGGGAATTAGAAGCCCCCTATGGAACTCATTAAGGCTTCAGGCTTCCTCAAGTTTCCAAACTTGCTCTCTTCCCAGTAAGAGTGTAACAAGAAAGACCTCAAAAGGCAGACTGGGCAGTGACATGTGTCATAACAAAGTCCCTATTTGTAGTCTTTGCTCTCTTTGAGATATAAGTTGGGGCAACCCAGTGCAGGTGAGCTAGGACCTGGTTAGGGACCATCAAATGAAAACATCAAAAAATATTCTAGAGAGGATTTGAAAGACAGTGAAAAGACATCAGAACCAGGGCTGGTCACCTCCTCAGCCTGCCAGTGCCTTTATCAGCCTGTCCACCCAGCATCAGAAGCCCCCAGCCAGGGCTACAGCACCCTGCCCTTCCTTGGAGACTCTACCCAAAACTTCTAGGGCTCCATGTGCTACAGGTAAAGATGTAGCCATAGTCTAGGTAAAGGCGACAGTGACCAAATCACCAGAGATCTGACTATGTCCCTGAGAACATGATAGGCAATCAGAAGTTTCTACCTTGGTATCAGGGGAGAGATAAAGACATCCTAGGATAAGGAGCAGACATACAGAAGGGAACTTTCCCTAGCTTTAGAGAACTGAAATTGCCACTTCTCTTTCATTAGCAGTGAGAATTAACAAAAGTCACAGACGGAAGCCCCAGTGGTAATATTTTCCCAACATGGTACCCACAGTTTTCAGTCTGACAGATTTCCAAGAAAGAAAGCTTAGAGGCCACCTGCCCTCTCCTGCTAGTGCTCAGATGTGAACTATTCTTGATCACCCAGAGTCGTGGGGCACTTCTAGTTTGCATCTATAAGAACCCACACCAAGCCAGCTGCCTAAAGGAGCCAGGTGTTGAACCTGAAATCATGGCCTCTGAGAGCTGAAGAGAGGGAAATTAATTTATCCCCACTGGTAAAGGAGCTCTGGCAGAAAGAAATCCTTACCCACAGGCCATGCCAATGTCATAAGACCCATTTCTGATGCCACCTGCAACAAAAGCATTTCATAACCATCCTTGACCAAAGTCTGTCTATCCCGGGAGCAGCAGAGCCCCTGTCCCACCTGCTCTCAGCCTAGGTGCCACTCAGTCCAGTCCCAGAGATAAATAACCAGGAGTGTTCTAAAGAGGAGTGGGGCAGTGGCAATGGAGCTTCTGCACTTTCTGTGCTTAAAGTCCTCTCAGAATGCTTACTGCAGTCCCAGCAGACAATGACATTGCTGACCCTAACCCTTGGGGACAGGACTAAGCCCAGGCCCTGGCCAAGGGGCACCACCCAGTCCCAACTTACCAGCTATGTTGGCCACTGCTTGCAGCCCTGATGAGCACTGTCTATTGACAGTGGACAGAGGCACAGTCTCTGGGATGCCACTGAAACAGAAGGTGAGAGGCACAGTCAGTCAATCCCCTTGCCCCGCCAGGCTCCCATGGACAGCAGGACTATACTCCAGAGCCCTGTGATTGTCCCCACCAGAAGGTACAAAGATCAGGAGAACAACCTGGTAGCCCAGTGCCCATGCCAGGCTAGATCCATTGGATGGGGCTGGGCAGCTCCTGGGCCGACTGTGTCTCTGTAGGCCCTTGCTCCCCAGGCCCTACAAGAACATGCCCTTCCATCCTATAAGTTTCCTCAACCTAGAAAGAGGGAAGACTGTTTGGGTCACAGGGGTCCTTCTTTTTGTCCCTCTGAAAATTCAACAGTGAAAACTAGTCATCTATTTCCTCCAAAGTAGAGAGGAGAGTGCATTTGCTGGGATAAGCTACCAGAGCAAAAGCCATGGTCAAGTATGAGGCCAGCAACATCTCTACCTTCTAGCCTTACTATATATGGCTGGGTATTATGTTTCTATTCTCTCCCCTAAGAGCCTGTTCCCACCTGGAAGAAAAGCTCTGCTAGGCACCATTCTTCTAACATCCCATCCACTGGGAGCTCCCAAGGGTCTCACCCTGGGCTTAGCCCTGCAAGGTAGTAGAGTTGGACCTTTCAATGAAACCTGCCTTGGCAAACATTACAAAGCCCTAGTGACATTTTCAGGCCATACTCAGATCCATTTAAAACTTCAGGGAGTTCCCTGAGCATCCTGGTGATTCTAATGGGCAGCCAGGCTTAATAATCCCGGATGTACTGATTGGGCCAAACTCTGCAGGGACCCTTGCAAGTACATGGCTTTCTAGGCCTCTTGAACCTTTCCCAGATGTCCTAATTCCATTACACCTGATTCTCACCTCTTTACCCAATCTACTAAGTTTTCACTAAATACCTATTGAGCACAAGTTCTTAGATGCTTATAGAACTCCTAGAGGATACTTGGCCAACACACAGAAAATGAATCCACAAGAGGAGACTGAAGTAGCAGGACCAGATGGCAAGGCCACATCAAAGGGAAGCACAAGACTCTTATTCAAGAGGAAGGTGTCTCATTTTAAGCCTGAGAACTTTGACAAGCAGTGTCCAAGTGATAAGATTGTTTAGGCAGGGTTTAGCCAGGGAAGAGAGATGGACAACACTCCCCAGGCACAGAATGAGGAGAATAGGGAGGACAGTAGGCAGAGAAGCTGAAAAGAGAAGGAGGAGGAAAAAGAAAGGAAAAATCAAGGCAAGTAACCAGTTGAGAGATGAGGCTGGAAGGTTAGCCTGGAAATACTGGGAGACACTGAACTGCAGGCAAAGCAGTCTGAGGCTTTCCCAGTTCCTACAGGTTTTCCCTTCTGTCACTGGCTAATGTCCCTATTATTTCTACTCAATGCAAATAAAAAGACAAAGACAAATGTGTCTTAAATCTACAAGTGAAAGTAACAGAATCACTCCTTGTCCATCGTGGGAGGGAAAGTGCTAAAAGGCAAGATGACCAAGACTGCCCCTGGGTTCCTCACTCCCCCAGGGTTCTGACCTAGAGTTCCCAGCTTGCTCAACTAGCAAAGGAAGCAAAATCACTCTTCAGCATGTTTATGTAGTTATTTACCTGACAGATGAGGACAGAGTCCACTTTTTCAAAACACAAGCAACAAGTTAGCTTTGGCTACAATCATGCCACAGATAACCAATACCAAAGCACTGTATGTCTTGGCTCATAGCCAGTAACATACCAACCTCAAAATGGGAGAAAGGTTGGGTCCAAAAGAGCAGCATTCAAAGCACTCAGGTTTCCCTGACATCTTTTGACATGCTATCCAATTTGATTCTCCACCACCCATAGGATGAGTTCCCTGGATCCAGCACTCACTCAAAAGTCATAGTGGCTAACTCAGAGCTAGTGGTAGAAAAGATTACCTCAGAAACTGGGCGATCCGGGCCATGACAGCCCCAGCCCCAGGCTGAAGAACATTGCCTATGGACAGAAAAGCCTTTATTCAGTGCCAGGTGGTATCTGGGCAAAAGGTACAGCTTTGAGTACCAGAGAGAAAACATTCCAGATCTTTCTTCAGGAACATGAGTTCATGGCAGGCCCACTTGATGCTCTGGAATTTCAGGGTCTAGAGTAAGGACAGCAAGACATATATCATTGTGTCCAGGTCATATGCCAGTCCCCATGCTGGAGAGTTCCAAAATGACTTTCTCATGCACCCTGCTCTTCCAAATCAGCACAGACTAGGCAGGTGTCCTACCCTTCAAAGTCACATGGAAGACTAAAGGGAAAGAGAAACTCAATGCAAAGCCTGAAGGCCAACAGCACTGGTACTTGGGCAAGGGAAATGAGATTCTGAAAATGTACATCCCCTGAGTGTCCTCCTACAGGCCCTGCTATCACTGCAGAGAGAAGAAACAATGGTTTCTGACCTAGTGGTGGCATCTGCTGGATGAAACAGGATCACACAATATGTTGTTATATTTCAAGGGAGTCAGTGTATGGGTCGGAACCAAGTTTGGCCTGAAGGTCCAGACCCTGGGTTCATGTTCTAGCTCTGCAGCAAATTCGCTGGGCCTCAGTCCCTCCATCTGTAAAGAATGGGGTGGACTAGATGGTTTTTTGACATTCTCTTTTGTCCTGGCACACACAGAATATCAGGACCCATAGAGAACTCTGGTCTCCCTCCCAGAATGACCTGGAACCCCTATACTAGATTGTCTGCATTTGGGATGCCTGGTTTTCCCTCTAACAAGCAGAAGACACGAGGAAGAACAGCAAAGTATCAAGGTCTACTATCAGGAGGAGAGCACACTGAAGTCAGTGGACTCCATAGTTCTCCTTAGTGACAACCTGGGACTGGAGGCTTGGGAGCAGGACTTTGGAGGGACGCGAAGAACGGGAGACCCCAGAGCAGGGCCTGGGTGGTGCACTCACCCACGGAGATGTCCCCCAGCTGCTCAGGCCTCAGCTTTACATCCTGTAGAACCGCAGTCAAGACAGCTGACAGAAGCTCGTCGGGGGTGGTGTCCTGCAGCGGGACGCGTAGCTGCGGTGAGCCTGGCCCGCTATACCCACGGCAGGGAGAAAGAGCGACCGCAGTTCGCGTTCGCATTGCCTGCGGCACCCTTGGGGCCCACCTAGTAGATGATTGCTCCCGGCCCCCCACCGCATTACTCCAGGCGCCAGCGCCCGGGGGCCTCACCTTGAAGCCGCCGCGGCCCGCTTTGCCGATGGCAGTGCGCCGTCCGTGCACCACCACCACGTCCGCGGCCGAATCTTGGGGAAAGCCACCGGAGCACGGCGCGGCCCGCAGGGCCAGGCCGGACTCGGGCCGGCCAGTGAGATGACCCAGAACCACCTGCAGCCTCCACATCACGCCGCTGGGACAAGTAGACCAGCTCTGGGACTCACCACAGACAATTGGAAATAAAAAGTCACTAGCGCAAGCGCGGAACCGCCCCTCTCTCCCGGCCCTCCGAAGCCGGACCCAGAGGCACAACCCGGAAGCCCTTTCCACGCAAAGTCCCGCCTACTTAGCCAATCAGAATGCGGTTCTTTCTGAAGCCCCGCCCAGAAATGCCGCCTGGAAACTTACCACGTTTGGTAGACTGTAGCCTCCAAACCTGAGGGTGGTCCCTAGAGCTTTGTAAATTTCTTGAAATAACCCGGCCCTCAAACAGGAGCCCCTTCCTCCAACGTCCCTGTCGCTCCCCGCCGGCAGGCAGAAGGCTGAACCACCTGGAGCCCGACTCTTGCTTGGGTTGGAGGAGGTCCAGACTCTAATTCCTGTTCCCAGGTCCTAGTCTGCTCCGTTCCACAATGTCCAATCCCGAGGACCTAAATACTTCTGATGCTCCCAGTCCTACTCCGAAGGGGTCAGACTCTCCCGGGAAGTCTTTCCAGAACTAGGCAATTTGAGATTCTTGGCCGGCGCTGAGAACGGATTTTCAAATGTGCAGAAGTGTGACAAACTAGAGAGAGAACATCTCACAATTCTGATACCAATTTTACACAGTTTGGGATATCTAATTAGTATCACCATCCTCCCCTGTAGGACAGATCCACACCAAGGCAGAGTGGACCCTGTGTCAGGGAGCCTGCAATGTACTTGACACATACTAGGTGATAAATAAATACTTGTTGAATGAATGAAACCAGTCAAGTCTCCATAGATCAGGACTGTGTCCTCCAACACTAAAGAGTACAGCCAAATACTCCCTGACGGACAATGACAGGACCATGCGTGAGTAGTGCTGTGTTTTATCGAGACACCGAAAGACAGGGTGCCTTGCAAATCACAACGCTCTGCCTTTTGAGAGCAGAGACATAGCCTGCCTCAGACTTAAGGCAGTATGTCCTTTTCCACCGCCACTTCGGAATGCAGAACTGGTCTCTTCCCCTTCTCCTACGGACAGGATTGTGTGTTCCCCAGAGATCAGGGAGAACAGACCTGGTGACTCCCCTGTTCTCTTCACCATCCTCTAGGGCAGCACCATCTGAACCTTTCAGATGCCCAGTGAAATGGATGTGACACCATCAGATCCCATAGAGCTAGGACGGTTTCCTATAACTCCCGAAATAGGGCCATTCTCTCGGGTCTTCCATCCACCACCACCACCACCAGACCCCTTGAAGGACAAGTCAGTCCACCTACCCAGATCTTAAAGAGCAGGTTCTGCTGGGTACAGAGGCACACGCCTGTAATCCCAGATACTCCAGAGTCTGAACCAGGAGGATCATAAATTCCAGGCCAGCCCACTTAAATTAGCGAGACCCTGACTCAAAATTAAAAGGGAGTGGGTTTGGGGTATAGCTCAGTAGTAGAGCGCTTTCCTAGCATATGAGAGGCCCTGGGCTGGACCCCTAGTATTGAAAAAAAAAAAGAAAGAAAAAGAAAAAGAAAAGAAAGAAAGAAAGGGCAGGTTCTGGATTTCCTATATTCACAGCCCTGAGTCTCCAAGTGAGGGGAGGGGCACGCCAACCTCCAGATTCTACCGCAGGGCGGCGCTTCTCAGAAAGCGAAAGCAGCTAGGGCGACGAGGGGAGGGAGCCGTAGAAGGAGGAAGCGGGACAGACGACAAGACCCTACAGCTCCGAGGCTCCTCCAGGACGACCTTGTCATGTCTTCAGAAGTCCCCAGTGATGGGTCTGCACGCTTGGCCACTTCTACATCCTCCCTGCCCCTGGCTGCCCTCAACGTGCGAGTGCGGCGCCGCCTGTCGCTTTTCTTGAACGTGCGGACACAGGTGGCCGCCGACTGGACCGTGCTGGCTGAAGAGATGGGTTTCGAGTATTTGGAGATCCGGCAGTTTGAGGCGCGCCCGGACCCAACCGGCAGCCTGCTAGACGCCTGGCAGAGCCGCCCTGGCGCTTCCGTAGGGCGGCTGCTGGAGCTGCTCGCCACTCTGGGCCGTGATGACGTGCTGGAGGATCTGGGGCCCAGCATCGGTGAGGCCTTGTATCCAGGATGTGGGAGGCTGACTTTCACAGGCCTCAGCAGCCAGCCCTAGCGACCCTGGTTCTGGCTGGGATGGCGCAGGGCGCTGGGAAAGTTCGCAGAGGGAGATGATCAGGTCCCTTGTCAATATCCCTTGATAAGACAAGGACAGAGGAAGGTGGCAAAAGCCCTAAGAGGCAGAGAAAATAGGGGAAAAAAACTTAGCAGAGGCTCTCACGCTGGGCCAGGTGTCAGTCTGAGGCTGCTCTGGAGCCTCTGAGCTGTGTTAGGTAGAGCAACAGGACAAGTGAGGGACTGGAAGTTGATGGTCTAGGAAACTTCAGGTGCCTGGGAAAAGAATCCCTCTGCCACTCACTGGTACTCATATAATGTACATGCAGAGGAGGTCTACCAGCTCAGACAGGCACAACTTGCTGGGTTGGGGTCACTGCCATCACTTCACCATAACCTTGGGTTCTCAGCCCTCATGACATGCCCTCATCCCCCTGCACACATCTGCCCTGGATCCTGAAAAAAAGACCTTCATTCCATTCTCAGGATCCCTAGAAAGGGGGTCAAGGACAAGGGACAGGGGGATGCATGCCTCATCTTGGCTTCTCAAATGTCCAGAACACCACAATATCCCTTTGGAAGAGTCAGAGCCCTTGTAGTGTGCGTGTATGTGGTGGCGGGGGAGGGGGTGGTGTATGTGTGCATGCTCAGCTCATCAGAGCTGTGGAGCTGCCCATGGCACCAGCGGCTGGAGGCCTAGAGTCCAAAGGGGCCAAAAGAGGTGGAACACGCTGGATCCTAGCTATGGGTGGAAGGCTGGGAAACCTGACATACCTGTCTCTTCCCTCCCTACAGAAGAGGATTGCCAGAAGTACATTACCAAGCAGCAGCTGCAGGAATCTGAGAAGCCCTTACAAGTGGCCAGAGTAGACAGCAGTGTACCACGGACAGAGGAGCTGTCAGGCATCACCACACTTGATGACCCCATGGGTAAGGGCCCAATACTGTTCCCATTGCACAGGTAGACAGGTGGGCAACAGCCACAGGACAGTGTAGTGTGCAGAGCATGGACACTGGAAACAGACGGGCTGTGAATCCTGGGCAAACCTTGGTTTCTGAGCCTTGGTTTTCCCATTGAAAAAAATGGGGCTACTTCTAGTCCTACCGCTATGTTGCTGTGAGACTCTCATGAAATGATGGTTAACCCAGGGCTTGGTCCCCAGGAGCCTCACCTCTCCTCTCCTGAGAAGGGCACTTTTTCTGAGTCGTGTCATCTTGGGATGGGTATAGAGTCCAGGACCAGGTTGCCTGGGCAATGAACTCTTGGCTGGTTTCCTTCACAGTTTCGTAGGTGCTCTGACCATCACTTTGTGCTCTGCTCCCAGGGAAAGTGCCTGAGCGTTTTGATGCCTTCATCTGTTACTGCCCCAGCGACATCCAGTTTGTACAGGAGATGATCCGGCAACTAGAACAGACAGAGTATCGGCTGAAGTTGTGTGTGTCTGACCGTGATGTCCTGCCAGGCACCTGTGTCTGGTCCATCGCTAGTGAGCTCATCGAAAAGAGGTTGACTAGAGGCCCAGTAGTGGGTGGGTGGGTGGGTGCATGAAGACTTGCTCAAGGGTCCAGATGCTGGGCTTTTCTTACCAGCTGGCCCTGTTTACTCTGGTCACAGTGGCCCTCCTCTGTGGCTGCCCCTGGGAATATGCTCAAGTAAGTTGCCATAGTATATGTAGCCTGCCCACTCTCCCTTAGGTGTCGCCGGATGGTGGTGGTTGTATCAGATGATTACTTGCAGAGCAAGGAATGTGACTTCCAGACCAAGTTTGCACTCAGCCTTTCCCCAGGTAAGCTCAGTCCTGCCCTGGCCAGAGGGGAGTGAGTGGATGAGGCCTCCAGATTCAGGTCATTGCACACCTGAGCTTGTGTGCATCGTGTGCCTCTGTGTGAGTAAATAGGTGTTATGGTTCTTAACTGGGGGAGGTCTGATGTTATCCCTTGGCTGGTCCAAGGGCCTGGTGAAAGTGCTGTAACACTTGCTTACAGGTGCCCATCAGAAGCGCCTGATCCCCATCAAGTACAAGGCAATGAAGAAGGAGTTCCCCAGCATCCTGCGGTTCATCACTGTCTGTGACTATACCAACCCCTGCACCCAGTCCTGGTTCTGGACCCGCCTTGCCAGGGCCTTGTCCCTGCCCTGAAGATGATTCTGGGATCCCTGGGGTGCCTCCACCTGTCTCCCTGTCCATGCGCTTTTGCTGGTGCCTCCTCCTGAGATTGTGGGGGAAATCTGTGCTCCACTTGCCTCTCTGTTCCTAGAGGTGCCAACTCCACAGATACATCTGCAGTAATCAGACATCATGTGGACACCACCTCTTCTGTCCTGATGGAACCACCACTAATAGTGGTACCTTCACTTGCTGAGTTATCAGCCCAGACAATGAAAACCAGGGTCAGCTCTAAGTAAGAAGAGCAGCAGCCGAGTCACCTCTGAGCCATTCACACATCTTCTGCCTCACTTTCTCTACCTGAGCAGTACAGTGTGGAGTTTGGGTGGTAGCTGTGTTCAAATCACTGCAGGAAAAGGTCAAGTATTGCTCTGGCTGTCTTGGAGGAGATGATCTTGGCTGAGAAAGACCTGACTGCTGCTGGACCACATGCTGGTCACCAGTGGGACTATGAGCTTGCTGGGGCAGCTGCTTCCACTGTGATGCCTATTCATACCTCACAACCCCCTTCCTCCTCTCTGTAGGACTGTCGAGGAAGCTGGCTAATCCTTATAAGAGATCCCACCTTGAGCCTGATTCTCTAATGGGTCTTCCTTCAGCTACATCTTTGACTGCTCCAAGCCTCTGCTCCAAAATACCATCGTCGGCAGCTGGTGCTGCTTTTCACTTCTACTCATCCAAATGCCTGTCAACTCCCCTCAGTTCTTCTTGGCCTGGGTTGGCATCTTGGCCTCTGACATATCATCAGATAGGGCCTCTGGGGTTGAGTCACCAGGGTCATGTCAACAGAGAGCCTTCCTTCCTGGGTCACCCACAGAGAGATTTCCCACTGTCTTTTTGTATTTCCATTGCCGTGTTTGCCAAAACAGAAGCCACATAGGAGCATCCTTCTCCAAAGCTTGTGGGCACATGGCCACCCATAATCTTCCCCACATGAGCACATACAAGTTGACTCATGCGCCTTCACACACGGAGGTACCTACATATACATGTTTCTTTGGTGCAGCTCCCAGGGACAACAGCATGGGAAAGTTCCACCATCTAGGGGGCCTGGCCATCTCCCTGGACAAGAATGGGTACTCCTGATTCCTTTTTTCTCTTTCCCCTACTCATTAAAACCAAAGTCTGGAAAGGGTCCAAGGTGCCAGCATTTCCCTTCAAGGAAGGGCAGACAGAGTAGGAGAGCTCCTTGGACTGACACAGCAGGCAAGGACATTTTCTTCCTTCCAAGGTGGTTTGTACCTTCCCCTCAAGTTCTCTATGAGGGAGAAAATGTCATGGTCCCAGTTCTCTATGCTCCAGGGCAGACCCCAAGGCCCTAAATCTAACAGAAAATCACTTCTCTGTTCCACCTTGGCCAGGCTGGGGCAAGGTGCCTTCCCACAGGATTCCAAGAAAGAATAGAAGCCACTGACTACATGATCTCAGTGAAGCACTTAGATGCCTGAATCTGTACTCCCTTTGATAGTGGGCATTTTATAGCAATTTCAAGAAAGCATAATCTTACCCCTCTTTCATATGATTTATGAGAATTTCAAAGAGATCTGAGAAATGCCTGTGTTTGTCATTTATTTTTCTCTATTCTGGGTTTATAATAAAAAAATATTCTATTTTGGGAAGGTGTGTTTGTGTGTGTGTGTGTGTGTGTGCGTGCGCACGCACACACAGAGGAAAGGAATTTGGAAGCAGTAAGCTGGGTAGCATTCTTACCAGTTAGAGAGACTGGCTGGTTGGGTGGGTTCCAGAGGGATTGGCAGGGGCTTCCAGAGCCCTCCTCCTCTTGGGCTCAAATCTCAATAGGGCAGAATGCAGAACCAGGAGCACCCAACCTGAACAAAAAGGCTGGAAAATAATTAACAGAGTCTCAGGAATTTGTGAGACTGTGTACGAGGAAAGATCTAGTTTGTATTCCATCGAAGTCTGAAAAGGAGAAGGAAAGAAATTGGGGCTAAAAAACTATTCAAGGAGATATGGTTGAAACTACAAAAATGACAAAAGGGATAAACCAAGAAGCCAAGCAAACCCCATCCACGATGAAGCCAAAGAAATCCACACCAAGACACATTGTAGTCCAGCTCTGAAAACCAAAGACAAAGAAAAAAAATCTTGAAAGCAGTCGGGACAAATGGGGTCTTAGAAATATTTGAACAACCTCAGGTTTCCATTCAGCAGCTGTAGGGGTGAGAAAGCTGGGCCTCAACATTGCTCAAGTGCTGGGAGGGAAGAACTGGTACTCAAAATCCTTCACCCCTCTCAAAAAAAAAAAAAAAAAAAAAAAAAAAAAAAAAAAAAAAACCCTTCATCCAGTGAAAACAGTCTTCAGAAGAGGAAATCAAGATGTTCTCAGGTGGAAATCTGCAAGATTTGTCAATAGCAGACCTACCCTAAGTAAAGGGCTACCAGAATTTCTTGGAAAAGATAAGAGAAGGAATCTTAAAACATCAAGAAAGAAGAACTAAAGAAAGAATAAAAATAGTGGCAAGTCCAAAGCCCTTTGCCTTCCTAGAAGTTTTGGAAGTTCTACTTGTTAATCCTTTTCCAGTCTATTTTCTTTCTATTGTTCAGATTGGGGGCTGTATACTGTTCTACCCAAAAGACTAGTTAGCGGTTATGTGCAATATAGATTAAGGAACAGGAGAAGTGCAGTGGTAATTTCTGCCTTGGGCAATTTTACTTATGAAAAAGAGAAAGGAAATGATTGATTGTGGGGTTCCCAGAATGTCCTTCTTCAGAAGATCAAACTCCATTAGGTGCCCTGTCCTAAGCACCGTGCATTATGATGTGGCTTCACATCATGTAGAGAAAATATTTAAGATGGTTACATGATAAATGGGAGAGTCAGGTTGCCCAAAGGGAGCACAGGCCTCCTTACCCCAGTGAACTGGTATACTATCAACACAGGTAGAAGAACCATGACACATTAGCTACAGGGAATGTTCTGCCCATAGCTATGAAATCCTACACACCACTCTCACAACACTATAAATAAACCCAAATTACAGAGATGGAGAAGTAATCAGAAGTGCCCAGGCCTAGGGCTCATCAGGGAGGGAGGGTGGACTGAATAGGTAGCTGAAGCAGAGCTATACAGTTGTAATTGTTAGGGAGTTTGATCGTGGTGTGACAGAAACTACCCATGTGATAGGATGGCTCATAGTTACACAAGCATATTCTACCAATGTCACCTTCCTGGTCTTGATATTGTTCTACAGTTACATTTGTTCACTGGGAAATTGTGAGAAGGATATAGGAACTTCTTCTGGAATAGCTTTGAAATTTCCTTCAAATCTACAATTCCCTAAAAATAAAGTTTTTTTTTAATTGTTAATATATAAAGTAAAAACCAAAGCCACTGGGTCTCTAAGCAATGATTAAAGCTTAGTTTTCCATCATTTTTTTTTAAAAGAATGCATCATTATAAAAGTGATCACTGATAATGCACATTTATAAAAGTACTGTTTCCCAATACCATTTCATTTCATGAACTCATTTTTGGAGGACCTGCTTATTGTATTGGGCTGAACGAAGGCAGAACATGAAGGAAAACCAAGCATGGCTTTGTCCTTAAGGAAATTAAGACCTAATGGGAGAATCAAGACACAAAGCAGGAACCTGAGTGACTCAAAAGTCAAGACAGCAAAGCCGGGCATGGTGGCGCACACCTGTAATCCCAGCGACTTGGGAGGCTGAGGTAGGAGGATCACGAGTTCAAAGCCAGCCTCAGCAATGGCGAGGCACTTAGCAACTCAGTGAGACCCTGTCTCCAAATAAAATACAAAAAAGGGCTAGGGATGTGGCCCAGTGGTCAAGTGCCCCTGAGTTCAAACCTGGTACCAAAAAAAAAAAAAAAAGAAAAGAAAGAAAAAAAGTCAGACAGCAGAGCCCTGGCAGCAGTTGTACTGCTCATGTCCAAGGCAGCAAGTCCTATAAGTCCTGAGAACAGGCCTCTGTGGGCCGCATGCCTTGAAAGGGCCTCCGGAGGCAGATGGCCCTGAGGTGGGCTTTAAAAGATGATGGAATGGGCAGGGTGGACCAAGAGCAAGGAAAGGAGATTCAAGCAGAAAGGGAATAATTTAAGTGAATAGGAAAACAAGAGGCACATCTGGGAAGGAGAACAAATTAGTGGGACAAGACCCTTGGTTTTTTTTTTTTCAGGGATGACCAGGGTCCCAGGTATTTAGGCTGCAACAGGGCCCTCGACTAAGCCTGGCAGTGCAGGGTTGTTGAACCTCAGCAGGAAGAGGCTAGCTGGGTGGTTGCATGCAAGGTAGATTAAGGAAGTGGAAAAGCATGGTGGCACTTTCTGCTTCAGGCAGTTGCACAAACAAAAATGAGCAAGGAAGTGACATTGACTGGCAGGAGGGACTCTGTGGTTTCCGAATTTCCTCTTTCCCTGAGCAAACCCCACTGGGTCCAACCCAGATGCCCTTGACTCAAGGACACATGCATCAATACCATTTGCCATGACCTGCCCCTGGGGGCCTGAGGGAAAGTAGAGTCCCAGGACCCATGAAGGAAGTCTCCTGTGCTCTCTGGTGCAGATAGGCTCCTCTAGATCTCACCCTAAGAGGAAATAAAGTGTGTTCAGAGTGGCAGCCTCATAGACTTCAAGAATTACCTCTTTCTATTGGAGTGCTAGTCAACAGACATGGCATCTGAGCCACATTTTAAATTTCCTAGTAGCCACATTAAAAAGGTAAAAGGAAGCAGGTAAAATGAATTTAAATAATTTGTTTAATTCATTATATCTAAAGTAACATCTCAACATGTAAACCATATGAAAATAATTGATGAGATTTTACATTTATTTTCCTTATCAAGTCTTAAAAATCTGGTGTATATTTTGTGCTTTTAGCACATTTCAATCTGAACCAGCCATATTTTAAGGGTTCAATTCCTATTGTGGTTAGTAGCCACACTAGGGACAGGACTGAACTCCTAAAGAACTCTGCTACTCAAAGTGTGGTCCCTGGGCCAGTAGCACTGACATCTCCTATTAGAAATAAGGATTCTCGCCCGGGCGCGGTGGCGCACGCCTGTAATCCCAGCACTTTGGGAGGCTGAGGCAGGAGGATCGCGAGTTCAAAGCCAGCCTCAGCATGGCGAGGCACTTAGTAACTCAGTGAGACCCTGTCTCTAATAAAAATACAAAAAAAAGGGCTGGGGAGGATCCAGTGGTCAGCCCCTGAGTTCAATCCCCAGTACCAAAAAAAAAAAAAAAAAAAAAAAAAAAAAAGAAATAAGGATTCTCAGCTGGGCATGGTGGTGCATGCTATAATCTCAGTGGTTCAGGAGGCTGAGTCAGGAGGATCTCAAGTTCAAAGCCAGCCTCAGCGACTTAGTGAGGCCCTAAGCAGCTCAGTGAAACCCGGTCTGTAAATAAAATATAAAAGGGAGAGGGGGCTGGGGATGTGGCTCAGTGGTTAAGTGCTCCTGGGTTCAATCCCTGATAGCAAAATAAATAAATAAAAAAGACTCTCAGTTCTACTCCAGACCTAACTGATCAGATGATCAGATTCTGCACTTCAGTAGGGTCCCCAGTGTTTCATAGGTACAGAAAGGTTGAGAAGCTCTGTCACATCCATGCAGGGAGGGAGTTGTAGGGTGGTGGTGTTTGCTACCAGTCATCAACAGTCCTCCTCCTCCTACCATAATCTTCCTCAGCCCCAGCTTCAGACACAGATCTACACCAAGCAGCAACTCTCCTTCTTCTGAGCTCTCTGATTAGTTCAAACATGTCATGAAACCCAGTCAGAGTCAACAAGACACACTGAAGCCCGTGTCAGATCCCAGTGTACTTGAATGAAAAAGGTTTGAGTTCTGGAGACACTTTGGAACATGATGGGACAACACTGTGTAGGGAACTGCAAAGAGAAACAAACCAGATACTGAGGATGAAGTAGCAGGGCCAAAGAGCAAATGTACTCCTGGGCCTTGGCTCATAACCTGACAGCCATTTAAAAGATCTCACATTAACCTTCACTTTGTCAGATAGGAAATGTTCTTCATTTATCCACCCTGAAACAGTACTAGGTGCACCATTGGAGCCAGGGTCCTTTCACTTCCCTCATCAGGGCAACAGTCCTACACCCCACCCTTGCAAGCAGCCAATATAATAACACTAGCTTTGTTTGTTGTTGCCAGGCAGATAACTTCTTGTCCCAGCTGTGTCTCCTTTCCCAAGAAGAGGTCCCAATAAAGTCTTTGCCTGACT
This sequence comes from Tamias sibiricus, assembly GCA_025594165.1. Lineage (NCBI taxonomy): Eukaryota > Metazoa > Chordata > Mammalia > Rodentia > Sciuridae > Tamias > Tamias sibiricus. The sequence goes on from CM046673.1 coordinate 26,913,381, forward strand.
TGATTCTATTTCTCTTCTCATTGAGTCAAAGTTCCCAGTGTCTGGCACCAATGACATCATGTGAACCCCCACTTCTAGTCTTACTGCTGAGACTTTCAGGTATGTGAAATAGTAAATTCCGTGTTTGTTTTAACTAGATGGGCTCATGTGCTAATATTGTCTTTCTTCTCCTCCAGATCCCCTCCCCTTGTTCTCCAGCAGGCTCTGTGCTCCTGTTGCCCTCTGGTTTGCTATTGGGCTTGGGCCTTGGGTGGAACCAGCAGGAGATCAGAGAGCAGGAAGTGAATGAGGTCAGGGTATTTATCCTCTCTTCTCTCTACCAAAGATGCAGTTGCTTTCAGGTAGCCTCTCTTTTTCTTTACCCTACTGGCTCCTGTAGTCCTCTATTCATTGCTCCCTCAGGGTTCTGTGTGGTCATGGCTCCCCAAGGTCACTAGCCCTGAAGTATAGCATTCATCCTTTTTGTTTTCCTCCACCCTGCCCCTGACTTTACAAATAGCTTCTTTATGAAGCTGTTCTCAGATTATCCATTTTGACTGCACCATTCATTTCTCGTTGGCCCCTGACTGGCACAATGATTGATATGAAGAGTGGCATTAAACAGGATTCTGGAATTGAGTTGCTCATGTGCTTAAGGAGGGCAGGGATAGCCTCCTTGCTGGCATCCTGGAAATTCATGGTGTGCCATATCATTGCAAATAAGCCAACGATCAGTGGTAGTACACAGGTGTAGGGCAAGGCTTGGGGATAGTTGGCCAATCCAAAGCACCTGTAATGACTTGGGTGTTACCTGGTGCGCTGGTCCATCAGGTTGGACAGGCACCTCAACCTGCTCTTGTGCAATGGAGATGGTATACACTGAGTGGGTGCAAAGGCACAGTGACCTCTTCTCACATGCAACCCCGCTGCCTGCCTATGTCTCCTCCAGCCTTCCACTTTGCCCCAAAGGGAACAGAACTGATCATATAATGGAGAAAAAGCAAGCACAGGCCTCATTATTATTTCTTTTGCTTATTTTGAATCAATTCTCTCTGCTCCCCCTGCCTCTTGCCCTGTTTCTTAAGGTAGAAGCTGAGGTCATTTGATTTGCAGCTGTCCTTTTGGCTTCTTTGCTTCCTAAAATCTGTTTCCCATGAGCCTCTGTTTAGCTGGGTAGGAAGGGTGATCTTAAACTTGCCTATTCCCTACCCTACTGAATGGGGAGGTCAGAGCTTAAACTCCACTCTAAGGTCCTGGGGAGCCCTCACTCTGTCATGGTCCATTGCTCTTTACCAGGAAAGCAGCCCCAGTTCTGGATGATGGCAGATGATCTCCTTTTTAGGCTAATTTGTCACAATTGTGCATGTGAAGAATAATTCATAAATGTTTATGCATTGCATTTGATAGAGACTGGGGGGCACTTTAGTCCCTGTTTCTTGGTGTTCTAAGATTTCCAACTCAATGGTCAGATAGGCAGAGGACTCTAATATTTATAGCTCCACAATCCTAATTAAATCATTCAGGTTGGGAGCTAAGGGCAAACAAGGCTACAAATCCACTAGAAATCAAGGAGAAAGTCTTGATTTCCTTAATCAGATTTTGCAATGTGAAATCGGGCAAGCAGTGATACAGCAGCAATTGGTGTGACATCCTGCAGATAGATGGTGGTTGAAACCTGTTTTTCCAGAGGAAGCAGACCTGAGTCAAACCATGTAGCACTGTTGTTCAACCTCTGTTTCCATAACGCTCTTACTCTATTCCCACCAACTGATAAGTAGCAGCTGTATCTACTGAGCACTCAAAGGAGCTATGCCCAGCATTTCCAGGAATTTTTGAAGGCAAGTTTCTTAACCTTTCTGTTTGTTTCCTTACCTATAAAACTGGCATAAAAACCTCACAAGGCTATTTTACTGAATTGAAGTATTTATATTGCACATTGCCTGACAATTTAATTGTTGCCATGAGGTTTTATTGGGCTTTTCTCTGAATTTATATTATGAAACTAGGCATATTTTATGCTGACTTTATTAAGTTTCTAAGTTCAGAGATTGGGGATATAAAGTTATTAGAAGTTAAATGAGTATTTAGTTCCTGGTTTAGATATTCATGGATATCTGTATTTTGGGATGTTTTTGTAAGTTATGCCCACTTCCCCCAGAGATTCTGATACTCTTGAGGTTGGAAACGAGTATGTAATATTTTGTCAATTTTTCTAAAAAAGGGGAGAAAAGCAGCTCTTTATAAATTTCCAGACTGTCCTTGTGCTGGCATGGCACAGGTGGGCAAAACCCCACAAATGTCATAAAAATCCTCTACTTCTTGTCATAAAATATCCTCAGAGGCCACCCACAACCTAATTTGAAATACAGAATATTTACACACACAAAAAGACTATGGGTACAGGGCTAAGTGTCCAGAAATGGTCTAAAAGAGGAAGTAAGCACTCAAGATTGTCATCAGGGTTGGAACAATTTCAGAAAAAGCATTCATGTGGGCGAGTTGGGTAGGAGGGAGGGTGGGCCTTGGCTACACCTGGAAGAGCTAGTAAGACCAGACAGGTGGGGCTGAAGTGAAATGGCATTCCTGGAAGGAGGAATGGCCTGAGCGACAAGCTAAGGCAGGCACAGTGAGACCAGACTGGAGAGTGCTGAAGTTCCCTACTCTGAAAGAGAGAAAGGGCTGACGCATCAGTGCCATAAACATTGCTACTGCCTGAGATGTGAGAAACCAAACCAAACCTTACAAATTGCAAAACATACCTAAAAAGAGCTTATTAATGTATATGAATACTCGCGGATTTGAGAAATGAAACATTTTTATCTAGTAAGTCTTCAGTGTGCTCTACTGTGGGTGGATAGCCTTCCTTCCCCTACAGCTAATCACCAAACTGAATTTTGTTCTCTTGCTCAAGTATACAATCTAAAAAAATCATTCAATTGTATCAGCTTTTGATCTTTTATTTTTTGTGAATGGAATTGTACCCTATAGAGTTTTTTGTTATTTATTTTTTGAAGTGGGGGATTGACCACATTGGGGATTAACCCCCCTCCTGCTACTTCATTTCTATCACCATTGTTTTCAGATGGTGGTGTCACAAGATGGAAGTCCGCAAACGATTCTCTGCTTGGAGGAGGGAGACCAGGAATATCTACCCTGAACTTTGTGATTGTGAAAACTAAGATTTTTAGATTGTTACTTCAGCTAGAGTTAATTACACTAACACACAAGCTTCTTATGTATCCTAAGATGTTCCATATAATATATACAATTGCCAGTTCTCTATTAATGGACTCACAGGTTCTAATTTCCCCCCTATTATAATAATTCTGCAATATATATCTCGATGAAGTAGATTTTTAGTCATATTACACTTTTGTGTGTGTGTGTGTATGTGTGTTATGGGGATGGAACCATGGCCTTGTATATGGTAGGCAAGTGCTCTACCATTGAGCCACACTCAGGCCTTTTTTTTTTTTTTTAATATTTATTTATTTACTTTAGTTGTACACAATGCAATGCATTTATGTTTATGTGGTGCTTTGGATCGAACCCAGGCTACACACGTGCGAGGCGAGTGCTCTGCCGCTGAGCCACAATCCCAGCCCAAGCCTTTTTCTAAAAATAAAAAAAACATTAATTTTGAGATGAGGTCTACTAAGTTTCCCAGGCTGGCCTTGAACTTGTAATCCTCCTGCCTCAGCCTTCCAAGTAGCTGGTATTACAGACATGTACCATCACCAATGCTGGCATGGACACATGAAACCTTTAAGAGATACTGTTTGAAAACTTGATGGCACTTAGGAACAGGCTCTACCTCAGTCAGGTATTTCCTGACTTCTGCTTAATTCAGCTGGAACTCATCAAGCTGGCATGATGTCAGCTTGGGAGACTCTGAAGCTCCTCTCTTGCTCCAGGTCTAGCTAATGATGAGATTCCTTGTACTGACTGATTCTCCACTACCCACCTAAAATAATTTATATACCTACTTATCTTGTAGGCCCTGAGTGCCTGTCATCTTGGACATTCATTTTCTGAATCTATCAAGATGTTTTTTTTTTTTTTTTTTTTGGTACTGGGGATTGAACTCAGGGGCCCTTTACCACTGGGCCACATCCCCAGCCCTTTTTTGTATTTTATTAGAGACAGGGTCTCACTGAGTTGCTAAGTGGGCCACCGTGCCCGGCTAAGATGTCAGTTTCTTGTTGGGCTTCTGATTCCAAGCTTAAATATGTCTTCTCACCCTGACACTCACTTTAATCAACACTATGACTGAATGTGTGCCTTTATCTGGCACTGTTCCAGACACTAAGCAGAGTTCACTATGCAAGGTTATTGTCCCTTCTCATAACAAGGAATGACATCACACCACAGCTGGCATGTGATAAAAAGATTGATGGTAGGGAACAGATTCTAAGAGTCTTTAAGTGCAGATATTGATAGGGAACTGAGAAAGTCAGTTCATTACAGCAAAATAAAATTGTGCTTTTTTTGGTTTCTCACATAGGGTCCTTATTAATGTTCAGACTTCAGTTTCTTTCACTAAAGGGTCTATAAAGCCAGGCATATGGTGGAACATGTCTGTAATCCCAGCTATTTAGGAGGCTGAGGCAGGAGGACTGCAAGTTCAAGGCCAGCCAGGGCAACTTAGTGACTGGTTTCCAAAAAAAAAAAAAAAAAAAAAGGAAAAAAGAAAAACAGGGATGGGGATAAGGGCTTAATGATAAAGTGCTTGTCTAGCATGCATGAGGTCCTGGGTTGAATCTCCAGTACCACACAAAAACAAAGCACTTATAAAACTTGAATTATTATAGCTCTACAATTACTAGTGATTACAAAGGATATCCCTAGTCTTTCCCCCTCTATCCTGAAGGTGTAAAAACAAAGCACAAGACAGGTAAGTTGCTTAGGGACAATAGTAAGAAGGCAAAGCATGAATAATAATGAATATATTATTACTCTTAGTTTCTCAATCCAGAGCGATTCTCATCTTTTAGGTTTACACAGTGGTAGATGCTGTCTATACCCTGCTCATTGTCTTTGGGCCTACAGCAAAGGTTGCTTTTCGTGTCCTATTACATGAAAAGGAACACCTATGACTGCCTGTACGATTTCTCTGATCTTAGAAATGTGCTCTTCTAAGCACTGAGCTTCTTTTTTGGTGGTACTGGGGATTGAACCCAGGGCCTACTTGCATGCTAGGCAAGCACTACCATTGAGCTACAACTCCAGGCCAAGTATTAACTTCTTAAAGAGGAAAAGGAGATTGTGGTTTAACAACTCACCTTCTTTGTTAAATGGAACCATTCATTCTAAGGTGTTTCTCAGGTGCCTCCCAGCATGACTGAGCCACACAGTAACCCCTTGTTAATGCACCCTTTAACAACCATCCTTCCCTTCCTGTCTCACTGCTCCATTCCTATAGGGCACCTCCTGGAAAAACTGTTTGCACCTAAATCCTGGTCAGTCTCAGAGCCTGATTTTAAGGGAAATTGAAATGAAGACAGGAACTCCTTTGACAATGAGGGGAAAAACAAGGTCCCTCTCCCCAGGAAAATATGTTATACATTTGAAAATATGTTCAAGAATCCTGGGTAGGATTTGGGGAAATTTTAATATAAGGGCCAGGGTTCCAGAATTTCCCTACTTTCCCTTTCCTCTTTTCCATAAAATAATTACTGAGGGAGCCATACACAAGAACCAGCAACACAATTAGATTTTTTGGGTGGGCAGTTAACTAGGCAATGAACTCAGGGGCATTCAACCACTGAGTCACATCCAGCCCTATTTTGTATTTTATTTTAGAGACAGGGTCTCACTGAGTTGCTTAGCGCCTCGCCTTTGCTAAGGCTGGCTTTGAACTTGTGATCCTCCTGTCTCAGCCTCCTGAGCTTCTGAGATTACAGGCGGTTGCCACCACACCTGGCCCAGTATTATTAATAGCTTCAAATGTGACTGAATCCCCTCTGAACCCTGTTTTTAAAAAAAGCACTCTTAGCTGAATGCTGTGGTACATGCCTATAATCCTAGACGCTTTGGAGGCTGAGGCTGGAGGATTGAAATTCAGTCAGGTTCAGCAATTTATAGAGGCCCCAAGCAACTCAGCAATAACTTAGCAAGAGACCCTGTCTCACAATAAAAAGAGCTGGGGATGTGGCTCAGTGGTCCCTGGGTTCAATCCCTGGTCCAAAACCACCACCACCACCACCCACTCTTTGCCTGGGTGGTTTCCTAATTATTCTCTATCACAGTATAACTGCCCTTTCCTGCGTTATACTTTGTAACTTAAAATTACTTATCTGTTGTTTACTCTTCTCTATGAAAACCATATGCTCCACAGAAGGAGGAACTAAGACTGCTTTGGTCACCCCTGTCATAAATATGACAGCATTCTCACATGGGAAGATACTACACAGGCTGAGAAAGGGGTTGAGGTTTGGACGTCTGGCCTAGAATAGTCACCAGGTCTTTGCTCATTAAAATCATAGGATTGTAACCTCATCAAGCCACAGGGGAAATAAAATAACCAGATCTGCAGAGCAGGTTCTGGCTTGAATCATGTATCAACCCATGTGCGTTCAGGAGGTAGACGACATATAGTGACTGCCCAACAATGTGGGCCAAATAACATCTTTAATTTTCACCACTGATAAAATTAGTAAGTAGTTCCTTTTATCAGGGGAAGGGGAAAAGAGGAAGGAAGGTTTTTCAAATCTTTCCCTGAAGTCTTCACTATTATTCATAGGACATCACGGAAGTGGAAAAAAAAATCTGGTCTGTCCACGGTCCACACAACCCAACAATTCCAAGTTAATCTTTGGTTTGTGGGTATTGGCACAAACCTTGATATTTCTAAGCTTTACCATCAGATGTAGCTCCGCTTCTCACTGCAAAAAGAAAAAAGGGCAGCACGTGCAGTAACGAAAGTGTCCGTAGTAATAGCTGAAACCAATTTCTATAGTAAGGGCTGTGCCATGCTTTCTGGAAGTCTGGCATCTTTGCTATGACTGAAATAGTCTCTCAATTTCCATCTGTTGAAATTATGTTAGCTTTCCACGGTCTGGCTCAAACGCCACTGCTTCCACGAATCGTTCTCCCATCCCATCAACCAAGTGGAGACTTGCTACTTTTCACCGTCAGTGGACTTCTTAAAGGAGGGCTCAGCACAGGGTTTCCAATGCGCTGCTCGGTGAAGGTCTCTTCCTTTAGTGGTTGTGTTTGGACTGAGCTGTTCAGTTGAGAAGTTTCACACCTAGTCCTTATCAGTTGAGGCTTGTTTTCTTTTTGGCCATTCTACCAAAACGTTGTTCAATGAATGGCCCCACCTAGTAAACCTGAGAAAAGTGAGGTTCAGTGAGCGTGCACAAAATTCAAGGCGTTTGAAACGACCCCAAGTCGCGTGAGCAGCTCTCACTTCAACAGCCCCAGCCGCGTCACGGGGAAAAAAAGATTCCGGAGGACTCCAAGGAAGGTGCTCATTTGAGCTCTAGTCCTAAAGCTGAGAACTCACAGAACTTGTTCTAATCAAGAAGACGCTGGAGGGGCGCCGCGTCGGATGCTGCAGAGAACTTCCGCCTTGGAAAAAAAAAGGTCGTCACGGGGCAAACTTCCGGTTCCACTCCGTCCGGGAGCCCAAGGCCTTTAATCCTAGTTGGCAGTTGCCACACTGGAAAGCGACCCCACCCAGTCACTCCCTTGGGTTTCTCCACACCCTGAGGAGCAGTTTGCACGTCTCGAGTGTGACGGTTACGCCGTGACGTCACTGCGAATAAAGAAATTAGGAGAGCAAGGCACAGGACGTCTTGAACGACTGGAATTCTAACGCCGAGACACTAGCTGAAAGCCTGGAGGCGGGACTAAACTTGTGACTGGCATCCACACACACCCGTAGCCTTTTTCATTCCTTCTCAAACCAACCAATGAATGCGACGACGCAGACGGCAACGTGCCCCGGGCTCTAAAGTGGCTCCTCCCTCCCCACTTGGCTTCTCTGGTCGCCATGCTTAGTGTGGCTACCCCCAGCTCTGTACTATTTTTCTCTCTTCTTTGGCTTTCTGACGCCCTTGACGAACTCCTTCCTTCACAGTTCTTTCCTTCCACCCTCAACTTACAACTTCTTGGAGTTCTTACTTGCTCGCTAAGTAACCAGCCACACTTGAGATGGCAGCTGGAGGCGGGGCCGAGGCGGGGCGTGACCGGCGCGGTGACGTCAGCGCGCTGCGTGTCGGCAGGTGGAGGGAGAAGGGAAAGTTTGGCCCGTGCGTGGGGCTCGGGTGGAGGGCGGGACAGAGGGGTTGGGCCCAGGAGAACCTTCTGTTGCGGCTGCTGCGGAGGCCGAGGCTGGGACGTGGACCGGGACGGAGAGTGCTGGACGCGGAGGACCTGGAGACGAGATCCGCTGGAGCTGCGAATTCCTGCCGCTTTGCCGTGCAGTGACCCCGCACCCAGGCGCTGTCCGACCCGCGGCTGTTCCCTAGGCAGTTGGTGGGGGCGCGGCGGCGGCGGTTGGGGGTGGGGAGACGCGCGGCGAGGAGACGAGAGAGGTCAGCGAGTTTGAGGGAGGACCGAGAGCCGCTGCCGCCGTCATGACTGAGGACTCGAGCGCCCTGCCCTGGTCCATCAACAGGGACGATTATGAGCTGCAGGAGGTGATCGGTGAGAGCAGGCGTCGCGCTGGGCGGCGGGTGACACGCGGGAACGTGGGGAACTGCGGGAACTCGGGGATTGCAGCATTCACGGGAATTGGAGGGGCGCTCGTGGGGCCAGAGGTTTGTAAGGCGCGTGTATGAGGCACGGGGTTGGTGGAGCGCGTGTGAGGCGGGGAGGGGGTTTGAGGCGTGCATCTGTGAGGCGGGGTGGGGTGGGGCTTGAGGGGCTCGTGGAACGTTTGTGTACATTTGACAGATGCTTGAACGCGAGCGACAGATTGTCTTGAAGAGAAAGAAAAGTGCAGGTGTGGCAGAGGCCTTTTGGGGGTCGTGGGAGAAATGGGATATTGGAGTTGTGAGCCGAGCCACCTATTTCTGGGATTGTGAGATAGATGCATTTCTGCACCTATGCGAGAACCCCGCCTGGAAGTGCCAGACGTTGCTGGGGAAGCTGCAGGTACTGCGCTGAGGAATGTAGACCCAACTTCTGTTTCCTTCCAACGGACTTGCTGGTCAGGGAGGTAGACGTTACCTAAGTAGTCAAAAAGAATTGAAAAGAACAGGTTTTGGCAGGTGGTGGGAAGGAAATAAATGTTCTGATAGAGAATAACCTGGAGACCAAGTTAGGGTGATTTCAGGGAAAATTCCTTTTCTGAGACAATGATATTAAATTGAGCTCTGAAGGATGAGAAGTGAGTCTTTAAAAAGCCTAGGGAAGATTTGTTTTTCCCCTTAACTGAGGGACCAGGAAATGCAAAGGCCCTGGAGAGGGAAAGAGCTTGATATGTTTTAGGACCCGAAGGAAGGCTGGCATAGATGAAGAGGTAAGGGGGAGCCAGATCTTAGGGACCTTCTCAGCCATGTAAAAATTTTGGAATTTTAAGCGTCACTGGGGGACTTCAACCAGGGATATGACACAATCTGGAGTGAATTTGAAGGGGTCCAGGAGTACTAGTTGTCAGAGACCAAAACTTTCACAAACGTGGATTGTAATTCTCAACTCAGAGAGGCTTAGTGATAAGGGGGAGGTTGGGGACTGTGGATGAGGGTACTGTTTGTTGCACAACAATAACTCAAGTGACCTTAGAAATCAAAAGGGGGTGGGTTTAGCTAAACAGAGGCTCAATCCAGCTGACATGAGCAGACCCCTGTGTATTGGAGGAAGAATTGTCTACTTTGCCAGCATGCTGTGCTAAAATTAGTATTATAACAAAGGCCAACTGAAGACTCTTGAGCTGTCTTGGGGGTGTCAGTGTTATTGCATTGTGTCTGTGTTTTAAAGAAATGTCAAATTTCTTCTTTTTTTCCCCCCACTTTTCTTGTCTCTTGGTTTTGTTTTGTTTGTTTTGGTACTGGGATTGAAGCAAGGGGCACTTAACCACTGAGACATATCCCTTGCACTTTTTTTTTTTTTTTTTGGTACCGGGGATTGAACTCAGGGGCACTCGACCACTGGGCCACATCCCCAGCCCCTTTTTTGTATTATATTTAGAGACAGGGTCTCACTGAGTTGCTAAGTGCCTCGCCATTGCTGAGGCTGGCTTTGAACTCGCAATCCTCCTGCCTCTGCCTCCCAAGTGCTAGGATTACAGGTGTGCGCCACTGCGCCCAGCCCCTAGCACCTTTTATTTTTTTATTTTGAGACAGGGCTTCACTAAGTTGCTGAGGCTGGATTTGAACTTGCAATCCTTTTGTCTCAGCCTCCTGAGCTACTGGGTTACAGGCATGTGCCACTATGCCTGGCTTTGCCTCTTGTTTTAAAACAACCTGCGCTAAGTTTTATCTAAAAGATACCATATCTTTAAGTCACTTCTTGGGTTTATGTCCTAACTACATGTTGGGTCTTTGACATGTACTGATTGAGCTAGTTAGATCTTTTTGGGGGAGGGGTGCTTGAGATTGAATTTTGGGAGTTTCTAACATTAAGCTACATGTTAGCCTTTAAATTTTTTTTTTTTTTAAATTTTGAGACAGGGTCTCTACTACGTTGCCAGGCTGTCCTCATATTTGCTGTCGTCTTGCTCAGCCTTCTGAGTAGCTGGGATTACAGGCCTGTGCCACGTCACCTAGTGAGATTTCTGTTTTGATTGATTACTTCAGGGTTTCATATTGAAGTAAGAGATGAAATGGGAGATTCCAAAATAATAACAGAAAAGTAAAGAAAGGAGTCTCTACAGTTGCTTTAGAAGAGGATTTTTGCTTTATTTTCTGGTAGGGATACATCTTTCTAGCGTGAAAAGGGTAGCTGTAGTCATTCTTAGTACTTTTGCTGTTGAGGTGACGTGGAATTTCAGAGTTGCAAGGGCTCTAGAGAGTTAGCGATATTATTAATTTGGTGTTCTCAGAACCATAAGTTGTATGTGAGTGGGCAATAGAGAGTGGCACTGAGTCCTCCAGGATAGGGTTACTTCTTATCACGTTAACCACAGTGTGAGTAGTCCATTGCTCATCAAAAGTTAAGAACTCTATTGTGGTTTGATCACATTATTTTTTAAAAACAACTGTACATTTTATACCATAAAATGTTCTCATTTTACTTATAAAATGTAACGGGGTTTTAGTAAATTTACTGTGTAACTATTGCCATCACCCCATTTTAGGATATTTCTATCAGCCCAATGAGATTCCCTTGTGCCTTTTTATAGTTAATCTCTCTTCCCTTCCCCAGTCTCAGGTTGGCTTCTTTCATTTAGCATACTATTTTTTCATTTTTTAAAACAATTTTATTTAGGTATAATTTATATTCCATAAAGTCTACCTGATTAAATTGTACACTTCAGTAATTTTTTAGTAAATTTACAGCATTGGTCAGTCATCACCAAAGACCAGTTTTAAAGCATTTCCATCATGCCAAAAAGATGTCTCATGTCCATTTGTAGTAACTCCCTATACCCACCCCTAGCCTCAGGCAACTACAAATATACTTTCTGTCTTTATAGATTTGCCCTGGATGTTTCATATAAATGTAGTTTCTTATAAATGTAAACTTTCTTGTAGTCTTTTGTGTTTATAAATTTTTTGCATAATGTTTTTTGAAGTTCATCATTGTGTAGCATGTTGCAGTACATGGTTCCTTTTTATTGGACATCAGTTGACGGACATTGAATTGTTTCTGCTTTTGGCTATTTGGAATAAGGCTGCTATCAGAATTCACATTAAATCTTCATGTGAACATGTTTCATTTTCCTTAAGTATATCCCAGGAGTAGAATAGTTGGGTCATATGATAAATTTGGTAATTTTTAAAGATACTGCCTATCTTTTTTCAAAGTAGTTATATCATTTTACATGCTTCTAACTAATGTATGAGAATTCCCATTTGTCAACATTCTGGTCAGCTTTGTTTTCTATTTGCTATCTTTTGTATACTTTTGTGTGGTACTGGGGATTCAACCTGGGACTTCACATGTATTCTACCACTGAGCTACATCCCCAGACCTGTCTTTTTGATTATGGCCATCATGGTGGATAAGAAGTAGTATTTCACTGTGGTTTTGATTTTTATTTCCCTAATGACTGATGACAGCGAGCATCTTTTGCCTATCTAGATTACCCATTGCGATGTTTTGTTTTCTTACTGATTTATAGGAGAGGGGAAGAGAGTGCTGTTTGTGCATGTGTATGTGTATTTATTCTTAATAGGTCTTTCATCAGATATATGGTTTTAGTACAAGTATTTTTATTTGTCTTCCTTCTTCTTTTTTTTTTTTTTTTTTTTTTTGGTGGTGCTGGGAATTGAACCAGGGCCTCACACATACTAGGCAAGTGCTATCCCACTGAGCCAACTCAACCTGGCCTTCATTTTCTTAGTGGTCTTTTTTTTTTTTTTAATATTTTTTAGTTCAATGGATATTTTATTTTATTTTATTTATTTATATGTGGTGCTGAGGATTGAACCCAGGGCCTCACACATGCCAGGTAAGCTCTTTACCACTGAGCCACTACTGCAGCCCCCTTAGTGGTGTCTTTTAAAATAGAGAAGTTTTGATGAAGTTTTGATTTGTCACTTTTTTCTTTAATTTATTTATTTTTATTTTTGGGCAGTAGTGGGGATTGAACCTAGGGACTTGTGCACTCAAGCAAAGGCTCTACCACTGAGCTATACCCCCCAGTCCAGAAACACAATATTTTGTAACAAACCATAATCTTCAAGTGAATCTTCATAATTCTTTTAGGTTTCATTATTTTTTTTCAGGAGACAAATTATTGGAATCTAGAAAAAAGGGATTTGAGAAATCATTTAGATTTAATTTTCAAAGGATTATACTCCAGGGGAATCAGTGTAATTATTTCAAAATCTGTACATTTATTTGGCCTGTAATATTTTTCACATGTGCTGCTAAGCACTATGATATTTCTGGTGTTCATTATTGCTCTCATTCTGTTTTGTTCTTCCTTTTCATGGTAAAATCCTACAGGTGAAAAAGAAATCTCTCCCTAGGAACATATTAAAAGTGTACCAATTGGGAATTCAAAGGACTTTCTTGTAGGAATTGTATCATCTTAAGCATGTTTTTGTAAGATTTTAAAAGTTCTGTATGTATAATTATTTGTAAAAATGATATGTGCTCTAATTAATCATCTTTTTAGTATTTTTTAGCTCATTCCTAGCTTGTAGTTATGCATTGGAATTTTTGAGCATGTTATACTGTACTTGACATGTATTGAAGTAGTTGTGAAAGTATGGGCTTTTATTATAAAAATGTGGACTGACTTGAATTCAAATCCTGGCTCTTACTAGCTTTGTGATCTTGGGGGCAAATTATATAACTGGTTTTAGTGTCAGCTTTTTGTCTAACATGGGGATAATAGTACCCAGGTCATTGGGGCTGTTACATGGATTGATACAAGTGTTCGGCTCACATTAAATGGTCCAAAAAGTGGTTGTTATTATATCAACTTTTTTTCCCCCTTTCTTTTTTGTATTTGCATTTTTGAAATTTTGGTATTGACATAAAATATAAAATACTATGTGATTTGTAATCTTGTAACACTGTAACACTTCAATATTTTGAATCTGTTCTTGTGTATTGGAACATTCCTTCATCTTTCATTTTTTTTCCCTTCTTTCTCAGGTCTAGGTGTTATTCAAATTAGATGGATTTAGGGATTCATGTTAGACATGGTAGTATACCTTGTGTAAGGCCTGCCACCATGGTATTGCCAACAGTGCAGTATGATGGCAAAGATGAAAACCAGTCTGCGCATCATGTGGCTTTTATTGTTATGTCTCGAAAAGTCTTAATAAATATTTAGTATATATCTCAGACTAGGTTTAGAAAATTGAAAATTTCGGACAAGGTTTAAGTCTTTTTTTTTTTTTTTAAGATGGGCATGATTCACTTGGCTTTGGTGACGGCAACCCACATGCTTTATTCTCTACTTTCCCCCCTTTTTTTAGTTTTATTAATTTTTTAAAAGTTTTTAATCAGCTGCACATTTTGGTGTTTAAGAAGTGGTTTCCAAATACAGATTTCAGAACTTTACCTCTAATCCCTTCACAAAATGTGAGGATCTTCGTGCTCTATCAATAGAGTGATGCATAATGGTGTATTTTCCCCTTGATTGGGAGACTCTGTTAAGCCAGGCTGGCATTGGGCAACAGCCTCATAGGGTTCTATAAAATAGGGATTATATTTGTCTGCATGTAATGCAAATCAGGCATAGGCAATAGCTTAATAAATACTTTACCCCCTTATGTAATAAGAGGACTGGAGGTGGCAACCAGTCCAGACTGTCAGGTACTAGTGATCTTCTCATTCTCATGGCTGCAAGATAGTTGTTCCATCTCTAGCTTCATTCTTGCATGTAGGCCAGAAGAAGGATGTGGCAAAAGGACAAAGACACATGACAGCTAAATTGGCTCCTGTTCAAAGGGCTTTCTTTCCTGGGTGCCTTACTAAGTGATTTCCACTTCTATTTTATTGGTCTGAACTGTGTAATTTTTTTTTTTTTTTTTTTTTTTTTTTTTTTTTTGCAAGGGAGGTTGGTAATGAAGTTTTTTAGCTGAGTAGTATGTTCTTACTTCAAACAAAATAGGTTGGGGTTCTTTTATTAAAGAAGAGGAAATTGTATGTTGGAAAGCAACTAAAAATGTTGGCGTTGGGCTTGCTTTTTAAATTAAAATAGTTAAGTAAAACATTGCAAGTAAATAATTAACCTGACACATAGTAATCAGTTAATAAATGTTACCTTTAATCTAAAGAGATGGCTGGGTGCGGTGGTGCACACCTGTATTCCCAGCAACTCTGGAAGAAAAGGCAGGAGGATTGCAAGTTCGAGGCCAGCCTCAGCAACTTAGTGAGCCCCGTCTCAAGAAATAAAATAAGATAAAAAGAATTGGGGGGGCCAGGGTTGGTTGTGGCTCAGTGGTAGAGCACTTGCCTGGTATGTGTGAGGCACTGGGTTTGATCCCCAGCTCCACGTAAAAAATAAAATAAAGGTATTGTGTTGCCAGGCGCCATGGCACATGCCTGTAATCCCAGCACTTTGGGAGGCTGAGGCAGGAGGATCAAAGTTCAAAGCCAGCCTCAGCAATGGCGAGGCACTTAGCAACTCAGTGAGACCCTGTCTCTAAATAAAATACAATAAAGGGCTGGGGATGTGACCCAGTAGTCGAGTGCCCCTGAGTTCAGCCCCGGGTACCCCCCCCCCAAAAAAAAAGGTATTGTGTCCATCTACAACTAAAAAAAAAATTTAAAAATTAATAAAACAAAAAAAGAAGTGGGGATGTAGTTCAGTGATATAAGTGCCCCAGGTTCAATCCCCAGTACCAATAGGAAAAAAAAAAAAAAAAAAAATCAAATCTGAAGAGGTAATTGCCTACCAATTAAAAATATGGTATTGAAACATCATGCAGTTTAGATTTCTAGGCCCTGTACTGCTTCTTATTAACTGTATGACCTAAGTCTTACCTTTACTTACTTTGTTTGTAAAATCAGTAATACCTAACTCATGGGATTATTTTAATAGCTAAATGAAAAAAAGGGGTACAAGTAAAGAAAGTGCTCAGCATAGTACTTGGTATACAGAATAAGTATACAATAAATGTTAGCATTCATGATGGTAGCATTGAGGTCATGCCCAAGATGACTGGGTTATTTTTGTTTTTTTTCTGACCCAAGCAAGTAGTTTTTTTTTTTTTTTTTCTCCTTGAAAATATATTCTATACTTGATTGATAAATTCATTAAACAAATATTTGTTGAACTCCTGTTATATGCCAGGCACTGTTCTGGATGCTGGAGATAAAGCAGTAAAACAAATAGATAAAATTCCCACTTTCATGGAGTTTGTAATCTAATGGTGGTAGTGAAGGAGAAAAACAGAGCAGGGATAGGGACTGGGGACTGCTAGGGATGGAGGGTATGGTATGGTTTTAAATAGGTCAGGGAAAGCCATACTGAGAAGGTGACATTTGAGGAAAGACCTGAAGTAGGTGAGAAGTGCTTATCTATAGGAACCTTGTTCCAAGTAGAGGGAACAATGGGAGCAAAGGCTCTGAAGTAGAAGCATGCTGATGTGAATAAGCGGGGGAGACCTGGTGAAGTGACAGGTGAAGAGGTCAGAAAGGTAAGAGGCATAGATGCATGGTCCTTATCAGATAAGTCATTGTCAGAATTTGGATTTTGCTTTGAGTAAGATTGAAAACCATTGCAGGATTTTGAGCAGAGGTAAAATAGTTATGAGAATAATTTTTGTAAGGGTGGTAGGAGAGGTTATCAAGGGGAGGGGGAAGTGTAGTGGAGGTGATATTGGTCAGACTCGACTCTGGATATGATATATTTTGAAGTTAGAGAATTTGCTGTTGCATTAGATGTGAGAGAAAGGGGAAATAAAAACAACTCCAGTGTTTTTGGCTGGAATGTCAGGAAGAATGGAGTTGCTGTCCCTTGAGCTGGGAGATCACCAGAGTGAGGAGGAGGGCGAGGGATGATTCACTGCAGGACCAGCATGCTGTTTGAATAATTACTCAACACATATGGCAGTATGTCTTTATTTTCATCTTTGTATGGAGAGAATAGCATGATTTTTATGATGATGCCTGTTCTTACAGCTGTTTTGCCAGTTCTAGGAGCCTTAATTTTCAGCATGACTCTGACAGGAGTTCTTATTTAGAAAAGTACTTACAGAATTATAAATTGTGTTTTCCACAGCTCAGGTGACAATACCTTGTTTGTCTTTTAGAATGAACAGTCTGGGTTGGCTCATTCCTTTAGTAAATTCTTTAGAATTTACCTGTTAGAGCTGTGACCAAAATTTTAGGGAAAATATCTTCAATTGATCTGACTCATTTGACTTATTTTTTCCTCTCAGGTAGGAGTAATATCCATTTTTACCTTGTCTCAATTTCTGGGTCTGGTAAGTTGGAGAGAGACTCAGAACTTTTTTATTTTTATTTTTATTTTCCCTCACGCGTGGGTAACTCCTTTTCTTACTGCCCATTTTGAAGGGTTTTAGGAGAAAGCTGTACCTCTACATCAGTCCATTCTGGTGTGTACACTGACACTGCAGTTAAAGAACTAACTAGGAAAGGACAGAAATTAGGAGAATACAAACCAGTGCAAAGTAATAAAAGTCTGACTTTGGGTGTTTTCCTGGAAATTGCTTTAAAATTTTCATTATATCAGGTCAGTGCTCAGTGGAGGGCACATCAGGGAGTTTGCTTTTCACACTTTGAAATCATTCCTAAGTAATACTTCTTACCCATATGCATGTGTATTTATACTGAAATAACAGTTTTTACAAAGTAACATTTATGTTTGCTGTACAGTGCTTACTCATTCTGTTCATACTAAGAAAAATGATGGTAAGCCCTGTATAAATAGACTTGTAGTTTTAAAAACTGCATTAAGAAGCCTGCTTTAAAGGAGAATAAAGCATTAAAAAAATTTGTTCTGCAGTCCTTTTGTTACTAGGTTTTTGGAAAAATATTGGCGATAATCGTTAAAATAATTTTGAATAAGATTTTTAGGTATTCTTCTTTTACCTTCCTATTTACATTATTAATTGCTATTTTCTTTTTGATACTGGAGTTTGAACCCAGGGATGCTTAATCACTGAGCTACTTCCCCAGCTGTTTTTATTTTTTGAGATAGGTTCTCGATAAGTTGCTTAGGGCCTCACTAAATTGCTGAGGCTGACTTTGAACTTGCAATCCTTCTGCCTCCCAAATCGCTGGGATTTCAGGTGTGTACCACCATGCCCAGCTAAGTTGCTATTATTTATTTATTTATTTATAATTATTTGTTTTAGTTGTACACAGTGCCTTTATTTTTACATGGTTCTGAGGATCCAACTGGCCGTGCATGTGCTAGGCGAGCACTCCACCGCTGAGCCACAACCCCAGCCCCTCAGTTGCTATTTTCTATGAAGTAAATTTTTTTCTGATGAAAGAACATGGTTGACTATTTATAATTAATGGTATTGAAAGTATTGAGTTTTTTTACTGCATTACTGTACTTCTCTATTTTAGAATCTTAAAATATTTTGTTTTTGTTTTGGGAAAAATCATATGATGAAGGATGAAAGTGGTTGTTGGATAGAACTGGAGCTTGTAAGTCTCTTTTTAATATTGGGTTTGGTGAAAACTTAACACTTTGTCTTTGGTCATTTGTTAAGTCACACCAGAACTTAATCTCTCTCTTGTAAGGAGATTTATTCATTAAGTGAGTGAATTTTTGAAAGAAAGATACTTTAATAGATGAACAATTATGATTGATAATACTTAGGTTTGGTGTTTCATTGTTGGTGGAACTAAACTTATTCCTTTATCTGTGCAGTAGTCTTCCCATAACTTATCTGTGGTTCTTTCTGTAGTTTCAATTACCTGTGGTCAACTGAGGTCTGAAAATTTTAAATGGAAAATTCCAGAAAAAAATAATTCACAAATTTTGAATTGTGTACTGTTCTGAGTAGCATGATGAACTATCACATCACCTGTCCCCAGCGTTTCCAATTGGTATTTGCTACATGACCCTTTGCCTGTTTGTCACTAAGTAGCCATCTTGGTTATCAGAGGTATTCAGATTTAATGTCATGGTATTGTAGTGCTGGTGTTAAAGTAATCTACTCAGTAAAAGTGCAAAATGCTGGCAATTTGAATATGCTAAAGAGAAGACACAAAGTGCTTCCTTTATGCAAAAGGGTAAAGATTTTTAATAAGAAAAAAATTGCTGCTAAGATATATGGTAAGAATGAGTCTTCTATCTGTGAAATTGTGAAGAACCAAAAAGTATGTTGTTACAATGTTCTTTTATTATTGTTTTATCTTTTACTGTGCCTAATTAAAAAAAAAAACCTTATCATAAGTATGTACATATAATAAAAAAATATAGTATATATAGGGATTAGTGCTATGCATGGTTGCAAGCATCCTCTGGGGGCCTTGGAAGACATCCCCTGTGGATAAGGGGAGAATACTGTATTTTTAACCTTGGCGTGGTTTTGGTTTACATATGTATAACATTAATATATTTAAGGCTGGTATTTCAAGTTTTGTGTATGTAAAATAGTCAATTTTGGGTTGCCCAGGGGTAGATGTGAGAAATAACACTAGTTAAAAAGACTATCACAAGATTGTACATTTTTGAAAATTAATAATCAATGAACACATCTATATATGAGAAGATGTCTGTTATCTAGAGTCAAAGGTACCAGTAGAGAAGGCCACATTGTGTCTTCTGTGAATTGATAATGCTTCTGCTCCATGATTGGCTTCCTTCTATTCTGTGGTGTTTCCAAGAGTCAAGCAGTGGCCGCTTGTTAAGACAGGAGTTAAGTTTTCTTCAGGGCTTCCTTGAAGTGATGTGAGAGGAAGGGAGCTTAATTGCAAGCACTACCATTCTGCTTAACTCTATCCTATACTCATGTGCATAATAGAGGGTGTTCAACCAGAAGCAGATAAACTGTAAACAATTTCAGTAGTAGCTTGTTGAATCATTTTTATTAAGCAACGGATTAGTGTTCTTAAACAATTGTGAAAATTGTTCAATTACAATATTGGATGATGTTATTGAATGTAAATGTGTTCTTAAATATTGTATCTCAATCTTATGTGAGTTTTGTACAGTTTTTATTTGTTATTTATTTGTTATCATTGAGGTTTGGGTTTATCTATGTCAGTGTTGACTGTGGTTATGTGTGTGGCTTTAGTCAGGGATTTTTCAAATGGATTTAAATTTAACACATGTACATTCTATTGAATTAGATAGTTGTATATGTGTACCATTTGTAATTCTTAATGTTTGAAGCACATTAATTTAGAAATTTGATGACACACTTGATGGATTTTAAATAATAGCTTGTTGAGATGTAATTCACATACCATAAAATTCAGCCTTTTAAAATATACAATTCAGTATATTTGCCGAGTTGTGCAACCATCACCACTATCTAATTCCAGAACATTTTCTTTCTTTCTTTTTTTTTTTTTTTGTATCAGGGATTGAACTCAAGGGCACTCAATCACTGGGCCACATCCCTAGCCCCTTTTATTTTTGTATTTTATTTAGGGCCAGGGTCTCACTGAGTTGTTTAGTGCCTTGCCATTGCTGAGGCTGGCTTTGAACTTGGGATCCTCCTGCTTCAGTCTCCCAAGTCACTGGGATTACAGGTGTGTGCTACTGCACCGGCTCCAGAACACTTTCATAACTCCAAAAAGAAACTCCATTCCTGTTAACAGCACTTTCCATTTCTCTCTCCCTATACTCCCTGGAAACTGCTAATTTACTTTCTGCTCCTAATGGATTTGCCTGTTCTGGATTTTTTATACAAATCGAATCATACTATATATGGCCTTTGTGTCTGGTTTCTCTGTGTGTTTTCAAAGTTGTTCTATGTTGTAGGATATATCGGTACTGTATTCCTTTTATTGCCAAGTAATCCATTGTATAGCTGTACATTTTACTGTCCTACCAGCAATGTAGGAGGGTTCCATTTTTTTTCACATCCTTATCAGCGCTTACTATTGTCTGTCTTTTTGATTTAGCTAGCCGTCTAGTAAGTGTGAAGTTGTAGCTTACAGTTTTGTGAAGGGATTTTTAAAATTGAAAACTCTATTAGGAAGTTTTATATATTGCATGTTATATGTTAATTATTATTTTGAATGAATAGGAATAATAAAAATAATGAAAAGATAGTAACATTGAAAAAATTAAAAAAAAATTTTTTGGGGGGGGGGGGTACCGGGGATTGAACTCAGGGGCACTCGACTACTGGGCCACATCCCCAGCCCTTTTTTGTATTTTATTAGAGACAGGGTCTCACTAAGTTGCTAAGTGCCTCACCATTGCTGAGGCTGGCTTTGAACTCGTGATCCTCCTGCCTCAGCCTCCCAAGTGCTGGGATTACAGGCGTGCGCCACCGCGCCCGGCTAAATTAAAAATTTTTTAAAGAGTAAAATTCAATTACTGTATCTGAGTCTGACCCTTTAAGATCTTTACTGTTAGATCATATAAACAAGGCACATTTAAGATGGTCTCTGCCATGTTCGGATGTTTATCTAAATTGACTTATAATTCAGAAATGATTATAAAATTATCAAGTTTCTTCTGCTACTGCAATATGGATTCTTTGCTAGAAATCTAGAAACCTTCTAGAAGATTTGAATATTTTATTTCAATAAAATAAGTGTTTTCTTCTTGTAGTATAATAAAAATATGACTTGTTAATTGGGAAAAAAAGAACTTCTTTTTAAATTATGTTTCTGTGCATTGACATCTAGAGACAGTACTTTCTTCTTTTTTTCTTTTTCTTTTTGGTGCCAGGGATTGAACCCAGGGCTGTTTAATCACTGAGCCACATTCTCAGCATTTTTTTTTTTTTTTTTTTTTTTTGTACCGGGGACTGAACTCAGGGGCACTTGACCACTGGGTCACATCCCCAGCCCTTTTTTGTGTTTTATTAGAGACAGGGTCTCACTGAGTTGCTAAGTGCCTCGCCATGGCTGAGGCTGGCTTTGAACTCGCTATCCTCCTGCCTCAGCCTCCCAAAGTGCTGGGATTACAGGCGTGCGCCACCGCGCCCGGCTTCTCAGCCATTTTTTGAGACAGCGTCTGATAAGTTCCTGAGGCTGACCTTGAATTTGCGATCTTCCTGCCTCAGTGGACAGTACTGTTTTTTTAAAAGTATTTTTTAGTTGTAAATAAATACACAATACCTCTATTTTTATGTGGTGCTGAGGATTGAACCCAGTGCTTCACACATGGCACTTTACCACTGAGCTACAGCCACAGCCCAAGTCTGGTACTATTTTTTAATCTGGTGTTTTGCTGATAAAAAGGTACTCCTAGCCTACTTGTGTTAAACACCTTTAATGGTTTCTTGTATGTCCTTTTAGAAACTTAAAACATGTGTATCCTATTATGTAGGAGGGGCTTGAGGTGTAGCTCAGTGTTAGAGTGCTTGCCTAGCATATACCAGGTCTTGGGTTCAATCCCCAACACTACAAAAACAACAATAACACAGACTTCTAACATACTGTTTTGCTCTTTGCTTTTTACCCTATTAGATTACATAATTTTTTAGGCTGATATAAAAATCTTCTGATATATATTTTTTTTCCTTTTTCTCCTTCCTTTTCCTCCTCTTCCTGTTCTTCATACTGGTGGTTGAACTGAGGGCACTTTGTCACTGAGCTACATCCTTATTAGCACTTTTTATTTTTTTATTGTAGCACAGGGTCTGGCTATGCTGCTTGGGGCCTTGATAAGTTGTTGAGGCTGATTTCAAAATAGTCATCCTTTTGCCTAAGACTCACAAATCCATGGGATTAAAGGTGTGTGCCATTGAGCCCAGCTAAGGTTCTAACTTTAAAGGAAACAACCACGGATTGCCATGGAAACACTTTGAGGAGATCCTTGGGATTATTAACAATTGGCTCAGAGTTTTGGACTGAAAATGTAACTTCAGATTATTGGAGAGATGTGCTGTAGACAGTCTGCATTAGCTTTACTTGATATATGAACAGTAGAACCAGAAAGTGGTCTGATATAAATAACCCCCCCCCCCCACACACACACACCTTTTTATGGTACTGGGGATTGAACCCAGGGGTACTTCACCACTGAGATACATCTGAAGCTCTTTTTAATTTTTTTTTGAAACAGGTCTTGCTAAGCCATCAGGGCTTAGAGTTTGTGATTCTCCTGCCCCAGCTTCCCAAGTAGCTGGGATTACAGACATGTGCCTTTACTGCCAACTAAAGTCTTTTTTG
Organism: Tamias sibiricus; assembly: GCA_025594165.1. Taxonomy (NCBI): domain Eukaryota; kingdom Metazoa; phylum Chordata; class Mammalia; order Rodentia; family Sciuridae; genus Tamias; species Tamias sibiricus. Next base: position 26,936,217 of record CM046673.1, read on the forward strand.
TTTTGTTTTTGCAGTACTGGGGATCAAACCCAGGGCCTTGCATGTGCTTAGGCAAGAGTTCTACCACTGAGCTATACCTCCAGCACCTAAAACCTTATTAAAGTATCATTCCCCAAAGTCAATGTTCTCTGTGAGAAAGTCTAGATAATCTTCCCCAGAATTTTTTATTTGCTTTGCGCGCGCGCTCGTGTGTGTGTTTTGCTGGGGATTGAGTCCAGGACCTTGTGCGTGCAAGGCAAGCACTCTAACAACTGAGCTATATCCCCAGCCCTTTTCCCCAGCATTTTGAAAGCATGGTGGGTTTTATATCAAGCATCCTGCTGAAAACTGTTTTTTTTTTTTTTAAAAAAACAAATAGATAAAACTTTTTTTTTAAATCCCTACACTCTTTTGTCAACATTTTTGCGAGATCACTTTTTATTGAGAAGAAGGTGAGATAATGGAGAAGGCTGCGGTGGAGGGGAAGAATTTAATGATTGAACATTTTTCCATTAGTGTTTACAATTTCTTTCTGTCTAGGACTTGCTGTTTGTATAAGAAATCATTTAGTAATGGTCACACTATTAAAATGTTGGGGAAAAAAACCCCTGTACTTCAAGCAGAATGGGTAAAGGTGGAGAGTTGGTAGGAATAATTTACCCTTCTGAGTTTTGGTAAAGATTCAAGTACTTTTGAAGCATGATAAAACTACCCTTGCTAAATACCTGAAGAGACACAGAAAATGTTTTTGAATAATTTAAATGATTAAAAGTTAGGTAATGGATAAACAAGTGAAAAATAGCAACCATTTATTGAGCATTGCTATATCTAGGTACATGGTCAGGAAATGGAAATTTGCTAATAGTAGTAGAGCTGGGGTTTCAGTCTAAGTCTGTTTCCCATGGAGTTTCTTGAAGATAGGTGAGTTTTGAGTTGGGCTTTGAAAGTAAGGTAATATAGAGATTAATATGTAGAAAGCAGGGTGAATGGCTTGCACAGAGGCATGGAGGTGGGGATAAAACAAGATGTATTTAGGGTATGGAAAATAAGTTAACTTGTTCAGTTATTAAGCAGAATGTCAAGTAGCTGCTGTGCTTTAGGGATCTTGAGGTGTGCCATTGTGCAAATGGTGAAGATTATTTCATTAATGGTAGTGGATGGATTAAGACCTAGGCAAAAAAAAAAAAAAAAAAAAAAAAGGCAATAGGACTTAAACAGATTTTACTAGCATTTAGTATTGTACATTAAATCTGTACACATCGTGCACAGATGAACTCAATTGTTCGAGGGTGTGTTTAGTAACATGCAATTTTATTACATGGGTAACTTCATGTAATTACCATTAAAGTGAAGATAATAGAATTGTATCTCACCATAGGGGTCTCTTGGGCTGTTCCTTTAGAGTCCTGTCTGCCCCTCTCCCCACAGCCCTAACTCCTGACAACCACAGATCTGTTCTCTATTTCTATTATAGTTTTGTTATTTAAAGAGTATTATACAAGTGGAGTCATAAAATAAGTAACTTTTTGAGAGTACTGTTTTAATTCAGCAGAATGCACTAGAGGTTCATCCAGTTATCGTGTGTACTAATAGTTCATTCCTTTTTATTGCTGAATTGTATTCCATGGTGTGGCTGTACCATATTTGTTTAACCATTCACCTGTTGAAGCATATCTGGATAAGTTCCAGATTTGAGCTATTTAAAATAAAACTGATGTCAACATTCTTATGCAAGTTTCCATGTGAATGTAAGTTTTCATTTCTCTGGGATACATGTCCAGGATTACAAATGCTAAGTCATATGACAAGTCCATTTTTTTTGTTTTAATAGAAATGGCCAAACTATTTTTCCAGAGTGGCTATAGCATTTTTTACATCCCTACCAGCAGTATATAAGTGATAATCTAGTTTCACTTCATCCTAACCAGCATTTGGTGCTGTTATTATTTTTTTTAAAGCCATTTTGATATTGGGTGGCAATATCTCATTGTAGTTTTAATTTGCATTTCCCTAATGGCTAGGATGTTTAACATATTTTTCTTGTGTTTATTTTTCATCTATATGTCCTCTGATTAAATGTCACATTTCTTTGGCTCATTTTCTTTACTCTTTTCCTCTTCTTCCTCCTCCTCCTTCTCTCTCTCTCTCTCTTCTTTTTTTTTTTTTTTTTTTTTGGTGTGGTACTGGGAATTGAACCAAGGGTGCTTTACCACTGAGCAACATCCCCAGACCTTTTAATTTTTTTTTATTTTGAGACAGTGTCTTGCAGGAGCCCTGTTTGGGGAGATGGCTTGAATTGCGGTTGACTATGAGCCGTGGAGATTTGGGCATTGTCTAAACATAAAAAAGACGTCTGCTGCTACAGCTGCAGGGATCACGGCCGCCGCAAGCATCCCTGCTGCTCAAGCATCAAACAACCTCACCAACAATGTGGCCTCTGCTCTACATGCATGGGGCCTCCTACATCAACATGTTATAACAAATGGACATTTTGATCTTTCATTGTTTGGGACTTTACGGGACAATGCCTTGCGGGTATTTGTCTAGAGAATTCAGTGTGTTACTTGATGGAACTTAGGGCAGCTGATTTGTTTAAACAATTTGATATGCTATGCAATTTGGCTCATCACCAAAAGGCTTGTCGCTTTAAAGCCGCAACATCTCCTCACAATTGGACGGCTGTTAGTCATCATACACAGTTGATCCTAAAGGGCTCCATTGGATGGCTGGTTAGCCAATGACGGGTAAGATCCCCAGAGGGGGACAACCTAAGATAGGCACAGTCGCACGGGACAGTCTCATGTGGCCGACATATCAACCTAAGACAGGAGTCAAGGGCACAGCCTTGATTATCCGATGACGGGTAAGAATGTTGGTTGCACATAGACGTCCTAGAGCATTACCTCTTTTAAAACAAAAAAGGGGAAATGCAGGAGCCCTGTTTGGGGAGATGGCTTGAATTGCGGTTGACTATGAGCCGTGGAGATTTGGGCATTGTCGCCTTCCGTAGTCTCACGGGACTTGTCCTGGGATCTCGAGTGACTTGGCCGAAATTGCTGATCGGGTCAGAGCCATTTTGGTGGTGTGTGTGGCGTGTGTTAGTCGTTGTTAGAACCAGAGAGAAAAGTTATCAGAATAAAAAGCTGTTTGTCTCCAGTTTGCCTCTGAACTTCTTCCCGCGGCTCCGTTGCTCCAAGCGCTTCAGGCGGCAACAGTGTCTCACTAAATTGTTGAGGCTGGCTTTCAATTAGTGATTCTCCTGCCTTAGCTGGGATTACAGACAGGTGCCACTGTTTCAGGTTTTGGGCCCATTTTCTAATAGAGATTTTTTTTTTAAAAAAATGACTTGAGAATTCTTTCTTTAAAAATTTGTATTTAATTATTTTGATTCTGTGGTACTGGGGATTGAATTCGGTGCTTGGTGCATGCTAGGTTAATATTCTGCCAGTGAACTACACCTGCAGCCCTTGGGAGTTCTTTATACATTCTAGATAGAAGTTCTTTGTCAGATACATTCATATTTTGTACAGGTCTTTGTGGAGCAAGGGTTTTTAATTAAAAAACAAATTTTAAAAAAAATATTTATTTATTTACTTTAGTTGTACACAATGCAATGCATTTATGTTTACGTGGTGCTGAGGATCGAACCCGGGCTGCGCATGTGCAAGGCGAGCGCTCTGCCACTGAGCCACAACCCCAGCCCCAAAAACAAATTTTTTTTAAGGTACTCGGAATTGAACCTAGGAGTGCTTCACTACTGAGCAACATCCCAACCCCTTTTTTTTTTTTTTTTTTTTTTTTTTTGGTACCGGGGATTGAACTCAGGGGCCCTCAACCACTGGGCCACATCCCCAGCCCTTTTTTTTTGTATTTTATTAGAGACAGGGTCTCACTGAGTTACTAAGTGCCTTGCCATTGCTGAGGCTGGCTTTGAAATCGCGATCCTCCTGCCTCAGCCTCCCAAGTGCTGGGATTACAGGTGTGTGCCACCGCACCCGGTTTACATCCCAACCCTTTTATTTTTTATTTTGATACACGGTCTCACTAAGTTGCTTAAGGCCTCATTAAGTTGCTGAGGCTGGCCTCAAACTTGTGATCCTCCTGCCTCCTGGGTTTTTAATTTTGATAGTTAAATTTATCAGGTTTTCTTTTTATGAATTGTGCTTTTGCTTTTATGCCTAAGAACTCTGCCTAGTCCTAGGTTCCAAAGATTTTCTTCTATGGTTTTTTCTTTAATTTTTATAGTCTTGTGTTTTATATCAAAGTTTGTGATCTATTTTGAGTTGTTTTATATAAAATATGCGGTTTAGGTTGAGGTTCTTTTTTTTTGTCTTTGGATGTCTAACTGCTCCAGTATCATTTATTGACAAGTCTATCTAATTCCATTGAAATGCTTTTGTACCTTGGGGCACATTTATGTGAATCTATTTGTGGGTTCTGTGTTTTTTTTTTTTTTGGTACCGGGGATTGAACTCAGGGGCCCTCAACCACTGGGCCACATCCCCAGCCCTTTTTTTTTGTATTTTATTAGAGACAGGGTCTCACTGAGTTACTAAGTGCCTTGCCATTGCTGAGGCTGGCTTTGAAATCGCGATCCTCCTGCCTCAGCCTCCCAAGTGCTGGGATTACAGGTGTGTGCCACCGCACCCGGTTTACATCCCAACCCTTTTATTTTTTATTTTGATACACGGTCTCACTAAGTTGCTTAAGGCCTCATTAAGTTGCTGAGGCTGGCCTCAAACTTGTGATCCTCCTGCCTCCTGGGTTTTTAATTTTGATAGTTAAATTTATCAGGTTTTCTTTTTATGAATTGTGCTTTTGCTTTTATGCCTAAGAACTCTGCCTAGTCCTAGGTTCCAAAGATTTTCTTCTATGGTTTTTTCTTTAATTTTTATAGTCTTGTGTTTTATATCAAAGTTTGTGATCTATTTTGAGTTGTTTTATATAAAATATGCGGTTTAGGTTGAGGTTCTTTTTTTTTGTCTTTGGATGTCTAACTGCTCCAGTATCATTTATTGACAAGTCTATCTAATTCCATTGAAATGCTTTTGTACCTTGGGGCACATTTATGTGAATCTATTTGTGGGTTCTGTGTATTTTGTGTGTCTGTCCCTCTGTCTTGATTACTGTATAAGTCTTGAAATTGGGTAATGAGTCTTTCAGTTTTTTGGTGTTGTTTTTGTTTTTTTGTTTGTTTTGCTTTTTTCTTTTTTGGTGGTACCGGGAACTAAACCTAGGTCCTCATGCCTGCCAGGCGCAACCACTGAGTCACATCCCCAGACCAATCTTTTAGCTTTGTTATTGTTCTTCATTAGTGCATTGGCTATTGTGTTAGTCAGTTTTTCATTGCAGATTAAATGTCTGACAAGAACTATACTTAGGAGGAAAGGTTAATTTTGGCGCATGGTTTCAGAGATTCAGTCCATAGTCTGCATACTTCAAGGCAGAAACATTGTGGCAGAAGGGTGTGGCGGAGGAAAGCTGCTTGGGTGTGGGTGATAGGGGTAGCACAGAAGGGGCCAGGGACAAGATATACTCTTCCAGGGCACACTGCCAATGATCTGCTTCCCCATCTAAGTCCTATCTCCCAATAATCCATTCCAGTATCAATGGATTAATTCACTGATGAGGTTAGAGCCCTCATGATCCAGACATTGTCTAAATAGCCCCACCTATGAACCTTGCTGCATTGAAGTCCATACTGTCAACATGTGAGCATTTGGGGGACATTCCAGATCCAAACCATAGCAGTTATTTTAGGGTCTTTCCTTTTCCATATAAACTTTAGAAAAGGTCGTCTACAAAATACTTTGGAATTAGGATAGAAATTGCATTAAACCTATCTATCAATTTGGGAAGTATTGGTATCTTTACTATGTTGAGATGTTGAGTCTTCTAATCCTCTAACACAGTTGAATGTCACCAGTTTTCCATCCTGAAAGATTTTTTTTTTTTTTGGTACCGGGGATTGAACTCAGGGGCACTCGACCACTCGGCCACATCCCCAGCCCTTTTTCGTATTTTATTAGAGACAGGGTCTCACTGAGTTGCTAAATGCCTTGCCATTGCTAAGGCTGGCTTTGAACTTGGGATCCTCCTGCCTCAGCCTCCCAAGTGCTAGGATTACAGGAGTGCTCCACCGTGCCCAGCCATCCTGAAAGATTTTAAAGATGTAAGTTTTTCATCAGTATTTTGTAATTTTCAGCATACATGAGATCCTGTACATGTTTTATTAGACTTATACCTAACTATTAAATTTTGGAGTGAGCAATTATAAGTGGTATTAATGCTTTTAAATCTGCTTCTACTCATTTACTGTTAGTGTATAATGAAATTGATTTTTGTGTGTTGATCTTGTATGTTTCAGCCTTCCCGAACTTGCTTACTAATTATATGAACCTTTCTTATAGCTCTATCATCTGCAAATAGGAATTGGTTTGTTTGTTCCTTTCTGATATGGATAACATTTATTTTTTTCTCTTGATTTATTGTAGTAGGTAGGACTTCCAATATTTGCCAACTAAGGGTTAAGAATGGATATTCTTACTGTGTTCCTCATCTTAGAGGGAAAACAGTCTTTCATTATTAAATAGGATGTAAACTGTAACATTTATTTTTTTAGATATTCTTTATGAAGTTGGCCAGAAGTTCTCTATTCCTAGCAAAAGCTTTTTATCATGCTGATGAATTTTTCAAATGCTTTTTCTATGCCAGTTGATGTGATCATATAATTTTTCTTCTGTAGTGTGTTGCTATAGTGTATGACATTGATTTTTGAATATTTTACCAGTTTTGCATATCTAGAATACATTTGACTTGGTGTGATGTATTCTGTGTTGCTGGATTCAGTTAGCAAATATTTTATTAAAGATTTTGCATCTTTTCCTAAATATATATTTTTAGTTATAGATGGATACAATATCTTTATTTATTTATATTTGTGTGGTGCTGAGGATCGAACCCACACATGTGAGGCAAGTGCTCTACCACTGAGCCACAACCCCAGCCCCAAGATTTTGCATCTTAAATTCATGAGTGGTACTGGTGTGTAGTTTTCTTGTCTTTATCTGGGTTTAGTATTGGTTAAAATGGCTTCATAAAATGAATTCGGAAGTGCTTCTGCTTCCTCTGTTTCTAGAAGACATTGTGTAAAATGGCCATTAATTCTTTTAATGCCATCGTGGCCTGGAGATTTTTTGGGAATTTTAAAATTACAAATTTAATTTTCAAAATAGTTATGTTATTGTATTATCTATATCTTGGCTGAATTTTCAGTTGTTTTTGAAGAATTGGTCCATGTTTTCTAATTCATTGAATTATGTGCTAAAGTTGTTTGTAGTATTCCTTTATCCTTTTTTTAAAAAAAATTGAGATAATATTTTACCATTTTAAAGTACACTTCATTTACTTTTAGTGTATTAAAATGTAATTCCAGAGCATTTTTTTCACCCCAGACAGAAAAAGCCCATGTTCATTAAGTCGTAGTCACTTCTATCCCCCTCTTCTCCCAGCCCCTGACAACCCATAATCTATTTTTTCTCTGGATTTGCCTATTGTGAACATTTCATTTGAATGGAATCAAAGAGTATGTGAGTGTTCGTGCCCAGTTTAGCTTCTCTTACTTAATATACATGGTGTTTTCAGGGTTTCTCCATGTTATAGCATGTATTTGTTCCTTGGCTCATGGCTACATCACTCCAACCTTTGCTTCCATTATTTCATCTCTTTGTCTGACTCTGACCCTCTTGCTTCCCTCTTTCACATTAGGACTCCTGTGATTACACTGTGCCTGCCTAGATAATCCAAGGTAATCTTATCTCAAGATCCTTAATTTAATAACATCTGAAAAGTCTCTTTTGCCATATAAGTAACATACTGACAGGTTTCAAGGATTAGAACACATATATCTTGGGGTGGGAAGTATTATTTTTTTATATACCACATGGATTTTAGATATTTTCATCATCATTTCACTGCTCCCTAAGGCTGTGTTCTTTTTTCAGTCTATCTTCTTTATTGTTTATATTGAGTAAACTATTGATCTTGTCCCTCAATTCACTGAATTTATCATCTATAATCTCCACTCTCTTATTGAGCCCTTCCAGGAAAAGTTTTACCTCAGTAATTATGAGTTTTAGTTGTATAATTTCCATTTGATACTTTTAAGAATAACTCCTGGGGCTGAGGTGTAGCTTAGTACTACACCTAGTGCATCGTGTGTGTGTGTGTGTGTGTGTGTGTGTGTGTGTGTGTGTGTGAGAGAGAGAGAGAGAGAGAGAGAGAGAGAGAGAGAGAGAGAGACTGGATTTAATCCCCAGAAACCCCTCCCCTCAAATTTCTTTGCTGAGATTTTCTGTTTTTTTGTTTCAGTAGAATTCACAATTGTTTATTGAATCATTTTTATGATGGCTGCTTTAAAATTTTTTTGGTGGGGGGTAGGTGCCAGGGGTTGAACCAGGAGTACTTAACCAGTGAACCACCTCCCAGCCCTTGGAAAAAAAATTTTTTTTTTTTTTTTTTTTTTTTTTTTGAGACAGGGTCTTGCTATTTTGCTAAGTTGCTTAGATCCTCACTATGTTGCTGAGGCTGGCTTTGAACTCGCCATCCTCCTACCTCAACCTCCTGAGCCTCTGGGATTTCAGGTGTGCACCACCACGCCCAGTGTGCTTCAAAATTTTTGTCAGAATATTCCAACATCTGATTGATCTTGGTGTTGGTGTCAGTATGATGTTTTTTTTTTTTTTCTTATTCAGACACATCTGAATTTTCCTGGACATGCCAATTTTCGATTGTATCCTGGACATTTAGGTTATATGTTAGAACTCTCTTGATTCTATTTTAATCTTCTAATTTAGCAGTTCCCTGTTTAGGTTTAGCGTGTAGCTTCTGTCCTACTTTTGTGAGCTGTAATTCCTATGCTAATTTAGTTTTCAGAGCTCTTGCAGTGCTTTTCTCTTCTCCTTTATTCTCTTGGCACCATTGTTCCTTCTCTTTAGGTGCTGCCCTGGCTGTCTGGTGGCAGTGGGGCCCTGGCTTTGTTACTGCTAAGGGCAGATTGGCTTGGCATTGCCACAGGTGTGGGACAGGGATTCAGCTGCCCTGAAATGTATCTGGCTTGCCACTGTTGTAGGTGTGGGGTGGAGGACCCTGTTGATGCTGTGGTGAAGCTGGCACATCACTGTTTTTCATGAGGACCAGGGAATGTTTCTCTCCACTAGGTCTCTGCTGAGCTGTCCCTTTCATAGTCCTTTGGCCAGAGAGCAGGATTTTCTCCCTTGTCTGTCTGTGCATCCACCTATTCACCCACCTCCCTCACCATTGTTGGTTCCAGGTTGCAGGCCTCTCTGGTGTGCAGTCTGGGATATGTGGAAGATAAAAGGAACACCCAGTGAACTCACCATAGTGCTTTCCTCAAGTTCTGAGGTCCCTAGCTAATTTTCTGTCTTCTTTCTAACTTTCAGAGTCCTTATATAATTGTGTGTTGAGTTGTTTTAGGGTATTCAGTTGTGTGATAGAAGAGCAGGGAAATGTGGGCCTGTGCCATCATATTCTCGAACTAGTATCCTAGAAATTTTGAATTTTTTGCATTGGTATTTATTGTCAGTAAATGTGAAATGGTTGATGCTTTTATTCACTCTGCTCTTGAGAGTATTTCTTTGTATCTGTTCACTGTAGGAATAATATACTACTTTTGTTTAAATTGTGTGGGAATTAGAAGTGTCATGTCTCTCTATGTGTACATTTACTTATTTACTCATTTTATGTATTTATTTTTAGGGAGTGGAGCAACTGCTGTGGTCCAAGCAGCTTATTGTGCCCCTAAAAAGGAGAAAGTGGCAATCAAACGGATAAATCTTGAAAAATGTCAAACTAGCATGGATGAACTCCTGGTATGCACATCTGATTTCTTAAGTGGAAGGGTATACTTCTATATGTTTATGTGAGAATAGGAAATAACATGAAATTTTTGGTTGTTTCTTTAAAAACAAAAAAAGTTTATATTTATTTATTCACTGATTTTGTGGTACTGGGTATTGAACCCAGAGCTTTGTGCATGCTAGATGAGTGTTCTATCTCTAAGCTGCATCCCCAGCCCTTTTTATTTTTAGACATGGTCTGACTAAGTTGTCTAGGCTGGCCTTGAACTTGTAATCCTCCTACCTGAGCTCTCTAAATAACTAGGATTGTAGGTGTACCCCACCATGCCTGGCTGGGATTTTACTTTTTCTTCATTAATAAATAATGTTTATTGTAAAATGTATAAAACCCAGGTAAGTAGAAAAAAATTAGTTATAATCTTCTCACTTCCAAGATTAACATTTGCTCTGTAATCTTTCAAATTGTGAACATTTAAATCTCTTCCAGGCTGGGGATATAGCTCAGTAGTAGAGTACTTGCCTAGCATGAGCAAGTCCCCAGGGTTGATTCTCAGCACCACAAATAAAAAACAAAATATATATTTTTTTTTTTTTTTTAATGGCAAGGTAATCATATATTTACTTTTTAATTGAACGATTTATTATTCAACTCAGATTCTGTGTCTATAAATATGGATTTAATGTTGTTTTCTGTTGCATTCTGTTGACAGATGACTATTTAACTTGTTCTTTGATACTGGATGATTACCATGTTTCTTCTTGGTATAAATAATGCTTGCTTACATTCCTGTTCTCTTAAATATTATGGTATTGTGATTCCTGGATCAATGGAATATTCTTTAAAAGACACCGATTTCCTAAAAATATGGTACCAATTTGTATTATGACCATTGATGCAAGTTGAGAGAATAACACCCCCCCACCCTCCCCCAGCATTGTCTTCTCCAAAGGCTAGAGAAAGAAAGAAGAAAAGTGAGTTCTAAAGATCAATAACTGTAAGAGATTAAAATGTCATCATACAGGAATTGTTTTGTACTTGTTTGTGCACGGTGATGTCTAGAATGGTTTTAAATACATAGTAAATGCTCAGCAAGGAAAAACCTTAAAAAATCATTTAATGTTTTAAATCCTGTTTCTTTGGCATTAAATGGAAATAATAATACTTGTTTTGGGTACCTCATGAGGTTTTTATTGAAACCCTCATAATACAGTATTTGAAAGCTATAAGCTTTAATTTCTTTATATAGCTAAAAAGCTATAAACAGTATTTGAAAGCCATATAAAATGAACTAATATTGTTATTTGATTAAGTAATTTCTCTAAGAGCATATAAAACTAGTAATAGAAGGGCTGGGGACGTAGCTCAGTGGTAGAATGCTTGCCTAGCATGCACGAGGCACTGGGTTCGATCCTCGGCACCATATAAAAATAAGTAAATAAATAAATAAATAAAGGTATAGTGTCCATCTACAGCTAAAAAAAAAAAAAAAAATTAAAAAAAAAATACTAGTAATAGAAAAGGAAGGGCGTAGGACTAGGATGATCTGCCTATCCAGAAATTTTCCACTGGCCCAAATTGTTTCTCTTCTTTCTTTTGTTTTTCTTTTTTTATCTATCTATCTATCTATCTATTCCTAATGCTGGGGATGATAGAGCCCAGGGCCTTTCATGCAAGGCAAGTGCTCTACTACTGAGCTATACCACCAGCATTCTACTGTCCCAAGTTGGATTTAATTTCTAGTATTGTCTGTACTGAGTATGAGTATTACACAGTAATTGAAACGGGAAGAAAAAGTAGTAGAATTATGTATTGAACTTTTAGCAAGTATGACATGTATTTCTTCAGGAGTTGGTAACACATGCACAGAAGCTGGAGTGGGTTGCTGGAATGATCTTGTTCCATCTTTGGTGAGAGAATGTGCACTTGGAATGTGAGGCTGAGTATAATCCTATTTGAAGATCTAGATTTACAGTTGCCATCAATACCATACAGCACTATTTGAACTGCAATGATGATAAGGGAAGCCTGCAAATTTTTTCTGTTAGAGCAAAAGAAAAATTTTAACCTACATATTAATACTAGAATTTGAGAAGCCCAATTTGAATACTCATCATTTACCATTTATGGTATATTGCCTATAAGGATAGAGACAAGGTGAATAAAAAGTCTTATTATTTGCTACTTGAGGACTAAAGAAACTGAGGCTCAAAGCTTAAATAACTTGGGCTGGGGTTGTGGCTCAGTGGTAGAGCGCGCTCGCCTAGAAATATGTGCGGCCCTGGTTAGATACTCAGCACCAGTAAAAATAAAGGCATTGTGTACAACTAAAACAAATAAATCAATATTAAAAAAAACCAAAAAAGCTTAAATAACTTGGCTAAGTTCACATGATGATAATAGCAAACATCTTTTAGTACATTAACCTCAAACATGTCTGAACCAATAACAGCATTATTTTGTAGATGGGGGAAGTGAATCTCATAAGAGGAGGCAGTGTCAGGTTTTTCTCATTCAAGTCTATTCTATTCTGCTTAGTATATTGCTTTTTTTTTTTTTTTTTTTTTTGTACTGGGGATTGAACTCAGGGGCACTGGACACTGGGCCACATCCCTAGCCCCTTTTTTGTATTTTATTTAGAGACAGGGTCTCACTGAGTTGCTAAGTGCTTTGCCATTGTTGAAGCTGGCTTTGAACTCGCGATCCTCCTGCATCAGCCTCTCAAGTGCTGGGATCACAGGCGTGAGCCACTGTGCCCAGCTCTAGTATATTGCTTTTAATTTTAATTCAAAAGTAGAACATCTCTTCTTAAATATCATAAGACATTCTGGATAGTATTTTTGTTTTTATGCCAAGGCCTTACTTTTACAGGAATACAAATTTGATTTATCAAAAGAAATAAAACTGGTTAGAGATCTCTAAATTTTGTCCAAATGTATGTATTTTGGTACCAGGGATTGAACCCAAAGGTGCTTAACCACTAAGCCACATCCCCAGACCTCTTTATTTTTTATTTTGAGATAGGGTCTTGCTAAATTGCTTAGGGCCTTGCTAAGCTGCTGAGGCTGGCTTTGAACTTCTGAGCCTCCTGCCTCAGCCTCCTCAGCTGCTGGGATTACAGGCATGTGCCACCATGCCGGCTACCCAAATATTTTAATAATGTTTTAAATTGCAAGTATAGTATGCATATTCCTAGCAAATATGTAAAAGGAAGAAAAATGACTTTTAATAGAACAAGTTTTAAATAATTGGCTTTTTGAGGGGTTGGGCAAATAAGCAAGTAAATTCCACTAGACTTGAAGAAATTTCGGGACTATAAAGAATGCTGGAATCAGCTAATACTCTTAATTTTATAATGAATTATCATGTTTTCTCTTCTTTGTAGAAAGAAATATGTATATGTATATATACATTTCTGTTAGATATAATGTTAATACAACTGAAACAACATTCTCATGGAATAGTTCTTGATGGTGTGGAACATACTCTCATTTTCTTTTCTATTATTATTTTTTTAAATGCAACTTTCTAAATTGCTTTTGTGACCCATAAATGGATTACAGCTCATAATTTGAGGTATACTGAGAGGTATTGAGACTCTGCATTAAGGTAATGACAGTTGTAAAGGAAAGGAAGACACAGGTTTCTTAGATGAAAAATTTGTTTGTAGTCAAATAAACTGTCCATGAGGGCAGAGGCTTTACTTATTCTATATGAGTAAATGAATACAGTAACATTACTTGGGGGACTGACTGAATTGTGTGAGATGGAGGAAAACTGCCTGCTTTTGAGTAATTAGAAAACTGGAATGTAAATGGTAGAAATCAAGATGAGTGAGTTTCACAAAGGAATGAAAAGTCATTATTAAAGAAAGAAGAAAGCTTAGGTGGAGAACAAAAAGTCTTAACAGAAGGCCTTACATAATAGATTAATAAAGGACTTTCAAGAAAGCAGGTTCATTAGAATATACCCCTACTAATGGTTGTTGAGGAAGCTGCTGGGAAATTTGAGTCAGAATGAATATACCACTCCTGAAAAGCATTTATATATTTATTTTTCCTTTTGAAAGGAAGAGGAAAAAAATCAATTTTAGTGGGAGTTAGGGTTTAAAGGAATAGAGGGGAAGAAAAGAAATATTTAAGTCCCTTTTCATGTTTGAATTTTGTGGTTCTTTGATAGTTTCTTGTTGGAAAACCCTTTTTTTAAAAATTTTTTTATTTATTCATTTTTTAAAATTCAAAGTTGTATTTATAACAGTAGCATGTATTACAATTAATAATACACATATAGAGCATCTTTTTACATAACACTCTTTGTATACAAAGTATATTCATACTATTCAAGTCTTCAATCATGCATTTAGGATAATGATATCCATCTTATTCTACCACCTTCTTTTTTTTCCCCCCTCCATACCTGCTTTCTCCCTCCCTCCCCCTCCCTCCCTTTTGACCTTTCTACTGTTCCTCTAATCCACCTATGTACCCCGACCCAACACCACTGTGTATCATCCTCTTTATATCAGAGAAAACATTCGGCATTTGGATTTTTGAGATTGACTAACTTCACTTAGCATTATATTCTCCAACTTCATCCATTTACCTGCGAATGCCATTATTTTATTCTCTCTTATTGCTGAGTAAAATTTCATTGTGTATATATGCCACATTTTCTTTATCCACTCATCTACTGAGGAGCATCTAGGTTGGTTCCACAACCTAGTTATTGTGAATTGTGCTGCTATAAACATTGAAGTGGCTGTGTCCCTGTAGTATGCTGATTTTAAGTCCTTTGGGAATAGACCCAGGAGTGGGATGGCTGGGTCATAAGGTGGTTCCATTCCCAGTTTGGAAAATCCTTTGTAGTAAGCCCTTTTCAAGTTAAAACTCAAGATCCTTAGGTTTACATTTAAGACCTTCCATAGTTTGATCCCAAGTCTTTGCACTATTGTCATCCTCCTGTGTAATTCTTTTTCCCCTTGCCTCCCTGTTACTAAGTCACTATGACTTCTTGTTTAGAATATCTCTTTATTACTACCTCTTGCCTCCTTTTTTTTTTTTTTTTTTTTTTTTTTAAAACAGTGCCAGGGATAGAACACGGCCTTATGTGTACTAGATAAACACTCCACCCTAAGGCTGCACCCCCAGCCACTTAATTTTTAAACCTTTTATTTATTTATTTATTTTTGGTAGTTGTAGATAGACAGCATGCCTTTATTTTATTTGTTTATTTTTATGTGGTGCTGAGGATTGAACCCAGTGCCTCACATGTGCAAGGCAAGTGCTCTGTCACTGAGCTACAGCCCTAGTCCTTAAACCTTTTATTTTGAGAAAACTTTTAAAAGAAAAGTTGCAGAAGTAGTACAAAGAGTTCCCATGTGCTTCCCATCCAACTTCCTCTAATATTAACATAACTGTAGTGCAATTAACAAAACTGAGAAATTTATCATTCCTCCATCATCTCTCACATAGATGATGGCAATAGCCTGAAAAGTCTTTGCCTCTAGTCTTGCCTTCATTTACTTCCTATGTTGTAGCAAGAGTGATTTATGAAAAAGTATATATGGTTAAAATTTTGATAGCTGTTAAGATGAAGACTAACTTCTTCTTTTTTTTTTTTAATATTTATTTATTTTAGTTGTACACAGTGCCTTTATTTATTTTTACATGGTGCTGAGGATTGAACCCCGGCTGCGCATGTGCTAGTCGAGCACTCTACCACTGAGCCACAATCCCAGCCCCAAGACTAACTTCTTTAACATACTTACAAGGTCCTTTATGTTCTGGTTCTAGGTAATTAAACAATCAAAACCTTAAAATCAAAAACCTACTTATCTTTCCTATTTCAATGTTAGTGCAGTAAAACTTAAAAGCCTTCACTAATTATGAGTCCTATTTTAATATGTTTCTCCACTGAACTTATATAATATCTAGTACTTTCTCTCTCAAAATTATATTTAGTATTCTGTGTTGTAACAGTATAACTAAGCATGGTGCCTGGCATGCAGTTGGTATAGTAGGAACATAATAAATGTCTGTAGAAAGAAGGAATTGTTTACCTGAGGCAGATTTATTTATTGTGTCTTAAGTGTATCTGACATATTTCATCTTATTTTAAAAATCACTTTACCTCGCACTTTATACTGTTATCCTTTCCCCACATCCTGTAGAGATAAACCTGGTTCCCACCTCCTCTGTAAAGATGTTTTTTGGTCACATTTTTCTGCCATAACTATTCTTTCCTATGGATTCTTGTAACATTTAATATATTTATTACTCACTTAGCACATATGTGCTGTTCTGTCAGTTAGCTCTTTTATGTACATATCTTATCTCTTCAACTCTGTATATCAATAGGCAAGTGCTTACTTCAGTTCCTTCTTCCTTTTCTTTCATATTAGCTTTTAGTGCAGAAGACCGTGTAGGTGAATTTGGGGTTTGCAAAATGTGTATGACAAGGTCCTTGACATAAATGAATTTATATTCAAGTAGAAGTTGAGAAAAAAGAAAACTGGCTTTTATTGGAGCACTTCTTATGAATCAGAAATTATGAGCAACTTGCACACAGTTGATCTTATTGAACAGTTACCAAGGACCTAGTGCAAGGATATGAATAAGTGAAAAGCTATATAAAGTGCAGTCGGATTTCATTCACTCAGCAAATATTTATTGAAGGTGTTCTGTGTGATGGATGCAATGATGAGTTCCAAGAATAGTCTTAGTTTTCACTGAATTTACAGGTTTGTGGGGGATACAGAAATAAATAGGTATTTATAATATAGTATGATCAGTTTCACAGGGTTTGGAATCCACTGTTAAGTACTTGCCTTCAAGTGGCTCTCAGTCTAAGAGTGAGAGATGAATAAGCACACAGTGTACTATCCAGTACATTATATGGGGTGATGGAATGAGAGACATGGTGCTTGGAAGATAAGAGACAGGACACCTAACAGACTTGGGGAGGAAATTATATCTAGTCTGAGATCAGAAGGAAGAAGCAGCTAAGGTAATAATGATGGAGTAAGTATATTTGAGGCAAAGGGAGCAATAGGGCAAAATGTCTGGAGTTAGAAGAAGCATGGCAAACTTCAAGTTTTCTGTGGCTGGATCATAGGACTTGGGTCAGAGTGGGGTAGGAATGAAACCAGAGTGTTAAACAGGGCCCTGATCATACCCAGGGCTTTCTAAAGCATTTTATCATACTGAATCTAATTTAAACTCATAAACTATGGTAGAGTAAGCTTAGATATCTGGTTCAGGTTTCTGCTCTGGTTTTAGTATATAACCTTGTCCTATTTCAGTATGTTTCTCTTTAGGGTGAGAATGTTAATCATTTCACAAAAATGGAGTAAAACAATATTTTAACAAAACAAAAGTATCCCACATAAACAAAAATCCCTACTCTCTGTTTATTAGTAATTACTTTCTGTGGCTATTAAACCATATTTCCCAAGATGGTTCTTCAAGGACACCTTGAAATAAAAATGTGTGTCCCAGTGGAGGACTCTTGTGGTGTTGTACAAGGGTGTGACATATAGTGTGTGTTTCGAGTTTCAAAGATGACTATTGTGAGTTAAAGGGGTAGGTTAGGGATGGATTGTGGGAAAGCAAGTTGCTTTTGTGACTTGAAATATTCTCGAAGAGATCAGGGCTATGGAGATTCCAAAAAGGTTGTGACATTCTTGGGGTCCCTGTCTGTATTTGCTAACTTTTTGTGTTAAGCTTGCATGTAATGAATTATCGTGTTTTCTGTTTGTAGAAAGAAATTCAAGCCATGAGTCAATGCCATCATCCTAATATTGTGTCTTACTACACATCTTTTGTGGTAAAAGATGAGCTGTGGCTAGTCATGAAGCTGCTAAGTGGAGGTGAGTAGTGTTCAGTAAAATGTTCTGTTCCACAGCTTGAAAAGTTAAAAATTTCCTTCTTTTTATCCTGATTTGATTTCATGGACATTTGTATTGAGGAGATACCAAGAATGAATTATCTGTTAAAGAGGCTAGTGTATGAGCTGTCATAATCTTTTTGGAATCTCCATAGCCCTGATCTCTTCAAGAATATTTCAGGTCACAAAAGCAACTTGCTTTCCCACAATCCATCCCTAACCTACCCCTTTAACACACATTGCATTGGGTTGTTATGCCTCTTAAATCTTTCTTAATTTAGGATGATTCCCTTCCCCTTCTTGCCTTCCATGCCATAAGCTTATTGAAAAGTCTGATTCAGTTATTTTGTAGAAGGTTCCACATTCTGGATTTATTTGATTATTTCTTCTTGTTGATGTTTAATTTGATCTAGATTTGTCTATTTTTTTTTTAAAATTAGCTCTAAATACTTTATTAAATTCCAAATATTTTTGGGCAGAATACTTTGTAGGTGATGCTGGACATTTCATATTGCATCAGGTCAGGAAGTATTTGCTGCCTGGTTATATCTTTAATAGTGATTTTAATTTTGTTTGCTTAAGATTTTGACAGCTAGACCTCTACCTGGGAAAGTTAACTTTTTTCCCTTTGTATCCAGCAAGTAATCTCTGAAATGATATTTTGGCATTGTGAGTATCTAGTCCCCCTGTCTTTTAAAATGACTTTAGCATCATTAATAATCCTTGTTTGCATCAATTAGTTCATCAAGGGTTATAAAATGTGATTTTTCTTATTGTATCATTTTTTTTTTGCATTTATAATTGTCATTCTTTGTGAAGAGAAACTTTGCCTTACCAACTGATACCCTTTACTTAATCTGCACTGTAGTTTCAACTGAAAAGGCAGGTTTGATAAAACAATTTTCAGATTAAAAAGTTACTCAAAAATTACCTCCAATGGTAGCAAATGAGAGGGTTTTTTTTTTTTTCCTCCTTCTTTTTTCTAGTTGTGTAGGGCCTTCACTTTTTTGCATATCATTATGACTTAAGTTTTTTGTATGTTGGCAGTGTCTTAGTCAGTTATACTTAGTTCTCTTCGCTGCTTGGGTTGTCCAGATTTTGTCAGTGGAAATCCTTTAGGATCCCTCTTATATTCTTTTGACATGAGCCCACTGATCTTTGATTACATCCTTTCTTTTTGATTGAACAATTTATAGGTTCACATTTATATTCTTTTTTCCAGACCCAGAATCTGCTAATACTCTTAGCAGCTCTGTTATTTTTTTCTGGGGAATGATATTTAGGAAGCATGACTTAGGTACTTGGTATGCTCATTGCTACTACCATGTTGGTGCTTCTAGAACTGGGAAATATAATATACATTATAAATACTGTACATTACAAATAATAATTTGACATTCATATTTCGAATTCAAAGTTTAATATTGTAGACTTACAAAACTTCTTTAATATACTTAAATCTCTTTTCTCTTACACAGAAAATCTTGGTCCACAATATTAACATAATTACATGTACGCTGTGTCCTGCAGACAGACACACACATACAACACACACATGCTATTAATTCTACTTTATCCTTACAATAAAATATAAATATTGCTAATTGCAAACAGAGGACTTGGGCGTGAATAGATTGAAAATTTCGTTATGGTTTCCTGAAGGTCCATGCCACATGACAAATTAGTCTTTTTGCCAGGCTTGGATTTGAATTATGTGGCAAGATTGGTAGGACTCAGGAATGCTGACCCTGGAGCCACTCCAGGCTTCCCATTTCTGCCTGTTGGTTTTGTTTGCCTATGTATTTTGTGAGGGAGCATTATTTTCCATCTTAGAATGTAGAGTTACAGAAAAAAGAATCCATATTTTTTTTTAGTTTGTAATTTTAATACTGTCCCTCACTGAACACTGTACTTCTCCAGAGAAGCTGTAAAGGATAAAAGATAGGCTTTAGGATAAATTCCACCTTTCCAGCTTAGCAATTGTATGTCATTGGGAAAACTGTTTCAACCTTTGAACCTTTTTTTTTAACTTGTCTGTTAAATGAGGATACCTTTCTGCATTTCAGTGTATTGGTGAGGAGTAAATAAGATGATAAATGTAAAGCATCTACTATTGTGCTGACATGTAAGAGTTGCACAAGAAATTTCATTCATAAATAGTAATGTTCCCTTGCTATATTTTGATGCTTTTCAGTGTAGCCAGAATCACCTTTTTGTTTCAATCCCATTAGTGACACACTGGAGAAACTGGATTGCTTTGTTAAAGGCCCTGTTCATATGATGGTTGGAAGCCTTGCTAACACCAACCACCTTTCAAGATGGTGGTCAAGCATGGTTCTTTCTGTATGGACAGATATGGGAACATTAGGTAATACTGTATCTTTCCTTATTGATCACCTATGGTATAATTTATTTGTAATTTACAAAAATGTATAATACAGAGTTTTTAATGTTTTGCAGAAAAATTCTCTGATATGGGAATAAATTGTTTACATAATTCTCTTTTCCTGTATGCTAGCCCATCTTTTCTGCTACTTCTAAGCAGATTGGCTCTTTTATTTATTTATTTTTTTCTTTTAAAAGATTCCTATTCTTCTGTTAATGAGTATATGTTCTGATCACAGAAGGGGCAGGACATGTAGATGGGTGAAATGCCTTTTTTTTTTTTTTTTTTTTTAATTAGAAACAGGGTCTCACTGAGTTGCTAAGTGCCTCACCATTGCTGAGGCTGGCTTTGAACTTGCGATCCTCCTGCCTCAGCTTCCCAAGTGCTGGGATTACAGGTGTGCGGAGGGGTGGGGGGGCTCCCCCAGCTAAGGGTGAAATGCCTTTTAAAAATAGCTCTTTGTCCCTTGTGATCTTTGATTTCCTGAGGTAGTGTATAGTTTTTACAACCTTGTACTCAGAAATTTCTTGGAGGATAATTTTCAAACATGTCCCAGTTACATAACTCTGATAATAATTACTTAACATGTTTAAGAGCCAGCATAACTTTACATCTAAACTTCTTAAATATTAAAATTTTTGCATCTTTTTGGGAAAATGAAATCTTTCTTTTGTTTAGTATTAAGTGAATAAACATTTAAACAGAGATACATTAAGCAATATTTAGTGAAAAAAAGCTAGAGTTAAGTACAACTTAAAATTTTTTTAAGTGGAGAAAATTACATGAGTATTTATAGTGCAACTAAAACACTATCCAAATACTTATTGAACACCAGTACCTTGGTGGATAAAATGGATAGTTCCTTGCTCTTATGGGCCTCATAGCTGATAATAAATAATAACTAAGTAATTACAAGTGTGTAAAGTGCTGTGAAGAAGTACCAAGTGTCGTGGGAACATGTTACAGGAGAACCTAACCTTATTGAGGGGTAATGGATGCACTAGGATTAATAGAGACTTCCCTTCAGAGGTGACATCCAGCTGAGACTTAAAGACTAAGCAATAATTAGCCAGGTGAAATGAGGGATGGAGGTGGTATAAAGGGAAGGATGAGAGAAGTGATCCAGATAGAGGACACTCTGCAGAAGAGGGATGGAATAAAGATGACAAGTGTGGAGTGTCTCAAGAATCTGGGTATCTGGGTGTCATAGCCACAGGAGGAGTTGGGAGGACCTTTGGGGGAGGCTATGGACAAACCCTTTGAATAATTTAAAAAATAAAAATCACCAGAAAATGGAAATATGTATATGGTGTCTTTTTTATATCAGCTTCTTCAGCCAAAGTATTTAAAACAAAAGTATATTTTTGATTTAGCAACATTGTACTAATGTAGAATTTAATAAACTAAGTAAATCATAAAATAAATAGTAACAGACACTCTTAAATCATCAATTGGGTGGACATCATGGTTAAAATAAGTTTTATTAGCTGGATGTGGTGGCACATTGCCCATAATCCTAGCTATCTGGGAGGATGAGGCAGGAGGATCAAAAGTTTGAGTCCAAAATTTGGCAACTTAGTGACACCCTCAAAATGAAATACAAAAGGGGGATGTATCTCAGTGGTAGAGTACACCTGGATTCAATCCACAGTAGCTCAAAAACAAAACAAAAAGAGTTTCATTAAATATGTCAATACTGCAATTATTTCATAATGCTTCCTTATAACAGTAATATTCTTATATTTTGCTAGTTAAAACCCTGATGTTGAATGTTGGGATTTGTTAGCACTCTAATGAATCTTTAGAAATTAGAAGCATGTTTTGTCTAAATAGCTGTTTATACAATTTATAAGCACCAAACTGTCATGTGAGTTTTTTTATTTTTTATTTTTTAAGAAATCCAAGTAATTAAGAAAACTTATGAGAGGAAGAGAAAGAAGTGCCTGTAGTAATTAAGGGTTAAGTATAAAAATGAAGAAATCTAATTTAAATGAACTGCCCTAGAGAGTGAGGTATTTTGTTGTTTAGGAATCTCCCCAACTTTGTCATTTTCTAAGAGAGAAAAAGTGTGAGTACTTCCTTGACCTATTAAGACCCAGTTACCATATCAGATAATTTATAGATCAGTTTTGAAGGTTCAGTCGACAGTGGAGGGTTTTTAAAATTCTGCACCTTCTAGGGGCCTGAAATGGAATGATTAACCAAGCCAATTTTGCCCCCTTTGAAACCTGCATGGCTCAGGAAGAGATAGCCTTGTGCCTAAAGATTGATTAAAACTTCATAATAGAGACTCTTTTAACTAAATCAAATGAGTTGATTTTTTAAAATAATGTTTTTTTGTAGTTGTAGATGGACAGAATGCCTTTGTTTGTTTATTTTTACATGGTGCTAAGGATGGAACCCAGTGCTTCACACATGCTTGGCAAGCAATCTGCCACTGAGCTACAGTCTCAGCCCAAATGAGTTAATTTTGTATTCAAAGAGTGTCTTTTTTTTTTTTTTTTTTTTTTAAACTTCCCTTTACAGGGTAATCAAACTGGGGTATTCTACCACTGGGCTCCTTCCCAGCCATTTTAATTTTTTGAATTTTGAAACAGAGTCTTGCTTAGTTGCTGAGGTTGGCTTTAAACTTGCAATCCTCTTCTCTCAGGCTCCCAGGCAGCTGGGATTACAGGCTTGTGCCTCTTTGCCTGGCAGAGTGCCTTTTCATAAAAGTAAATGAGGAAATTAATGTGTTGACTGAGTAATTAATTTGAGTTGTAATTGTCAATTTAACAGTAATCTTAAGCCAGCCACTACTTCACTACGTTGTCAATATTATTTTATCATAATGATTTTTCTTGAACAGTTAAAGCTTTGCAGTTTTGGGGGGAAGGTGGAGTATTGGGAATTAAACCTAGGGATACTTCACCACTCAGCCACATCCCTAGCCCTTTTCATTTTGTATTTAGAGACAGGATCTAGACTCTCTAGTCACTGGGATTACCAGTGTATGCCACCACATCCAGCATTGCATTCTTTTTTTAAATGTTCTGTGCCACAGGCTATGAAGACATAGAATATAATTTTTTTGGAGGGGGGGGATAGATCTGTGTTTTAACTTTTTGCTTTATGTCACAGAATTTGTACTAAATCTCTTTTATTTTTCCATTTGATTTATTTGCCTTTATTTTGAAAAAATGCTTAAATTTTAATGGACAGCTTTTATCAAAGTAGCATAGGTTGTTAAAATGTCTGAAAATACAACTTCTTGGGCTCAGATATCTTGAATGACAGTCTTTAGGGTCTGCATCTTTTACTAACTTGCCAAGTATCCTTCACTGGTTAGAGTTCAAGATCTGATTATCCTAGCAGAGTATTTGTTTTTCCAGTTTGAGCTTGAGGACATAGTATTGTATACACTATTACAACTTTTCCTGTTGTTCTTATTTTTTTAAGGAATTAATACAGTCACCAGTAGTCTTCTTTTGCTTTAGTATGTTTTACCTTCAACTTTCTCTTGGTTAACATTTAAATTGTATGATTTTGATATTTGAGGAGCAAGTATTGCAAGCACCATCATTGAGTTAGATGCTTTGTAGCGTCAAATGGATAAAAAGAGAGGGAAGGACTCTAGAAATAATACCTGTCAATTAAAGGATGAAGATTTGTCACTTATAAATATTATTGTTGGGAGGAGACTGAAATGGAAAAGAAATAGTTACACCAAGGAAGGGAGAGTTTTATCTATGCCTTGTTCAGAAGCCTGATCTGGACATAGACTGGGATGTGCATTGCTCTAATTTCCCCACTGATTATTGGATGATGTGAAATTAATTTGAAAATTAAAAAATTTGATAAGGAGCTCTTCCTTTACACTCTTCCAAAATATAGAACTAATAATTTTGATTTGCTGTAAGGTCTTTGTGGCTTCCTTTCTTTGAGCTATCAGTCTGGAAGTTCCCTGAAAGTATGCAGTCATGTCATATATCTTTTGTTATATTCTTTTTTTTTTTTTTTTTTTTTTTTTTTTTTATTTTCTGGGCAGATTTGGTTGAAAAAAATGTTTTCTGACATCCACCCACCCTCCCCCCAAAGGGATTTTGGATTTTTTTGGGCTTATTTTTTGTTTTGTTGTTTGATTTTATGTGAGTTTGATAACTCATGGTTTTTCCACTGACACAAGCCTGAGACTATGTCTCTAGGCACATTGTGAGACTTAGCGGTTCCTAGGGTCCAATGGCGTGCTCTGATGGAGCTGGTGGACAAAGCCCAAAATGTCAGCAGGCATTGCATAAAATTTCATTCTCTGCCTTGTTATATTCTGTGGCACCCAGTTATAGATCTTGAATATAATGGGGCTTAATTGTTAAATAAATACACTGCTTAATTTTTTTGTTTGAACCCAGGGGCACTTAACCACCGAGCCACATCCCCAGCCCTTTATATTTTTTTTTTTTTTTTTTTTTTTGAGACAGAGTCTTACTAAGTTTCTTAGGGTCTCACTAAGTTGCTGATAATGGCTTTGAACTTGTGATCTTCCTGCCTCAATATCCCCAGCTGCTAGGATTACAGGTGTTTGCCACCACTCCTGGCTGTTGTTGAATAAAAAAAAAAAAAAAAAAAAAGAAAAAAAAACAACTGTTAATTTTAAATTCCTAGTAGGAAGTTTTCCCTTGGCATTCCCTATTTTAGATATCTTAAAGTTACAAACATGCAGCTTGCTCAGTGATTATATAAATGTCTTCTTGCTAAGCAGTATTTATATGGGTTGATATTCTCAAAAGAATGAAACATGGCCCATTGGTGTAATTATTTTGCTTTAGGGATCAATGTGTGATTGATTAAACTAAACTGAACCAAATTTTTCCTTTAGACCTCCCTGATTCCATAGCTCAAACTTGTGAATCCCAGTAATTAGAGGGGAAAGAACTACGAAGTGCTGTCTAAGCTGGGTGCAACAGTGCACACCTGTAATCCCAGTGACTCAGGAGGCTAAGGCAGGAGGGATTGCAAGTTTGAGGCCAGCCTCAGCAACTTAAGGAGGCCCTAAGCAACTTAGTGAGACCGTCTCAAAAGAAAAATAAAAAGGACTAGGGATATGGCTCAGTTGTAAAGTGCCTCTGGGTTCAATCCCTGGTACCAAAAAAACAAGAAAAGGAAATGCTGTCTAGAATTTGGAGCCTCTGTGGTTCATCATCTTGAGAAAATAATTGAGGCTTTCACAGGGGAGGAGAGATATGAGAATCTTACTATCTTTTATCTGAATTTTCAACCAGTTTTAGGACTCAGGATATAGCTCAGTGGTATGGTGCTTGCCTAGCATGTTCGAGGCTCTGGGTTTGATACCCAGCACTGTGAAGAAAACCAAAGATAAAAATAGTTTTCTAGTTTTTAGTCCTTTCCTTCACTGCCCTCTTACTTCTTACGTGGTACTTGCGTAGAGTTGTGTAGAGTTCTGGCCTTTCTGGAGCCAGAACTCCAGAAGGATCACTTTTTCTTAAATGTATACCTCCTCTGCAGGCAATGAAAATATAATTTCTTCATTTTGTTTAGTCAGTTACTTTTTATTTTTCTGCTTTCTTTCTTCCATAATATTTTTGCCATCTCCCCCCATCCCGTCACATAACCTTTTAAAAAATCTCTTTCCTATTCTCTTTGTTCATCCTGGATTTATGCCACCCCCCTTTTTTATAATAATTAAGTTTATCAAGTTATTGGATTTTAAGTGGGAGCTAAAATGAATTTAAATTCAGTCCTTCATGAGTTCTGGGAATTGAGCTCAGGGTGCCCTATCACTGAGCTATACACCCCAGCCCCAATTCTTTGTGTTTTTGAAGATCCTACCTAGACTACTTCTTTCCATGTATTTGGAATTATATATTTTTTTCTTTTTAAGTGAATGAAATAAAACTATCCAATAGGGTATGTTTTCAGCAGGATTGAGTAAGTGATTTTTTAGTCTTGATCATTGAGGTTTTGTACCAAAAAATGGATATTGAATCTTTCTAGTGTAGTCTGTCTTCTGTTTAAGACTTCTTGACATACTTTCTAATAGTGAAGATTGGTTCTTTTTGGTTCTATGATCTTTATAGGTCAGTATATTCCAGAAACCTTAGGAACCAAACCTCTGGCATGCCTTTTTAAAAAAAAAAATTATTATTATCAGTTTTCATAGTCAGCATTCTGTGATTTTAATTACTGTCTTTTCCTCTTTTTCCTCTCATTCTTTAA
Source organism: Tamias sibiricus (assembly GCA_025594165.1). NCBI lineage: Eukaryota > Metazoa > Chordata > Mammalia > Rodentia > Sciuridae > Tamias > Tamias sibiricus. Next base: position 26,962,555 of record CM046673.1, read on the forward strand.
TAGAAGCATTAGTTCCTATCATGGGAAGAATAGGATTGATAAGACATCTGGGGTATTATTTAAAGAGAACTTCCATTGATATTCATGTTTGTCTTTACCTATTTTGTTTCTATATTTTATTAACCCCAAAACTTAAGTGTTTAAGTTACTTTGTATACAAATCTGTTCTTTATTTTCTAACTTCCCTGTTTTAACTCTTCATTTCAATTGTGCTTTTCTTTGTCCATTTTCTCTGTCTCTGTTTCTTGCAGTGCTGGAGATCAATAGTTTTAGTTATACAACACTGCTTACTCTAATCTGGTGTTGGAGGTCTATATTGGATTGTGATTTCTTACATTTGAATATTACTCATGGGCCTGGTTCATGTAGGAAGTTTATAGATGTGGTTGAAAGTTTTTCCCTACTTCTTCCAAATTCTCATTAGAGGTCTAAAGGAGATGCTGGTCTGACATACTGTTTGGATGATAGCAGGCTACTTTCTGTTTTAGATTGGAATTGGGAATAAATGATTACTTTTAAATGTCTCTATTTTCTCATATTTACTATTTTTTCCTTTCTTACATAATTAATTTTATGAAAAGGTTTAAATGTGTTTTGATTCCAAAATGAATCTGAATTATACTGAACAAGTTAAAAATTTCTCATGAACTGTGTTTTCTGTTTTCAGGCTCTGTTTTGGATATTATCAAGCATATTGTGGCAAAGGGGGAACACAAAAGTGGAGTCCTGGATGAACCTACCATTGCTACGATCCTTCGAGAAGTATTAGAAGGGTTGGAATACCTGCATAAAAATGGGCAGATTCATAGGTATGTAAAAGATGATACTCTTATCTTTTGGATAGGTAGCAGTGCTGTATCGTGTTATTGAGGCCAGTCTCATTCTTCTACAGAATTACTCATAGCTCTAAGTATTGTCAAGGCTCTTTGTATCAATAGTTTGAGTACATTGTGGTTAGACCTTTAATTGTACATCTGGTAAGTATTTAAAAAGTTATAAGTACTTCAATAAAATCAGAAAACATAAAATAAGCAATTTTTTACTGGAAGGCAGTTACTGATAATATTTGGAACATTGTTTTCCATTTTCTTTTATGTGCTTTGAAAGCATCTAAGATAATAATGTATGTATAATTTTGTATGTTACTTGTTTTGTTTTATATTTTCAGTATTTTCCCAAATTATGAAAAGTTCTTTGTAAAATGGCATTGTTTATATTAAAACTTTTTCCCCCTTTCTTTTCATATACATAACATAACCTGGTCCTGGTATTGCTAAGTGGATAGTGAGAGATAGATTCTGGGTGTGGGAGTCTTTGAGCACTTTCTCAGGCCCATTATGTGGGTTGCCCTATGGTACAATGGAGTTCTTATTAGATCCCAGTTGCCATTACCTGTGGGAATGGAAATCTTTTTCTTTTGGCCACTTTTTTTGGTGCTCTGTGGGGTGTTGGGACACACAGGGCCTATTGTTGTCCTTTGCTATTGGATGAAGGGCAGGAAGATACTAGGCCTGGGTCACCCTCTGCTCTTGAATTGGAGGGCTGTGAGATGCTAGCTTTGTCTACTAGTGTGGCTGAGGAGGGTGGTATGGGCCTACCTGCTGTCCTTGGAATAGGGCAGGGTATACAGTTTCCTGATTTGGTCTTCATTGGTGACTCTGGTTCTGGAATAGTGGGCTCTCTTGCAATTAGAATAGGGTGAGGTCTCCTGCTAGTACTCTGCCAGGCTGCCCCTTCACTGCTCCTTTGATCAGAGAAAGCATGGTTGGGCCTTTTTTTGACCTATGCTTGTGGTTCTCAGTTTCAGGGCCCTCAAGTGCCCAGTCTAGGATGTAGAAGATTAAAAGAAAGCTTAGGAAACTTAATGGCCTGTTGCTTTTCATGTCCTAAGGCCCTTAAACACTCTCCCCTTCTCTTTTCACTTTTCAGAGTTCTTTTGTGATTGTTGAATTATGTCTGGGAATTTTAGTTGTATATAAAGAGAAGGAGCAGGGAAAAGAAAATTTATATCATTTAAAATTTATTTTTATTTGCTCTAATTAATTACACATGACAGCAGAATGCACTTCAATTCATTGAACACAAATGGAGCACAGTTTTTCATTTTTCTGGTTGTACACAAAGTAGAGTCACACCATTAGTGCAATCATACATGTATCTAGGGTAATGGTGTCCAACTCATTCTACCATAGTTTCTACCCCCTACTCCCTCCCCACCCCTCTGCCCAATCCAAAGTTCTTCCATTCATCCCATGCCCCTCCCCACATTATGAATTGACATCCATTTATCATAGAAAACATTGGACCTTTGGTTTTTTTTGGGATTGGTTTATTTCTCTTAGCATGATATTCTTCAGCTCCATCCATTTACCTGCAAATGCCATAATTTTATTCTCTTTTTTTAAATGATTTTTATTTAGGCCAATTTAAAGTTCTTTTTTTTTTTTTTTTTTTTTTGTACCGGGGATTGAACCCAGGGGCACTCGACCACTGGGCCACATCCCCAGCCCTTTTTTGTTTTTATTAGAAAACAGGATCTCACTGAGTTGCTAAGTGCCTCGCCATTGCTGAGGCTGGCTTTGAACTCGTGATCCTCCTGCCTCAGCCTCCCAGGTGCTGGGATTACAGGCGTGTGCCACCACGCCCGGCATTTTATTCTCTTTTAACGCCGAGTAATATTCTATTGTGTAAAGTTTATATCATTTTATTTGGAATTGGAACAAGTCCCTAGATTTGGGATGGCACCATGATTTGTTTTTAATTTATTTCATTCCTGAGTTAAGATTCTGAGTGTAATATGACAGATTTTTACATGTTATATGGGCCCATTCTCTAAATATTTTCTATTTATGTTGTTTTCAACATTGTAATAAAGATTTTCCTCTGTGATTTTTATTTTTAAATCTAGTTTTCTATAAAGAGTCAAGGCATCAAAGGGAAAATATTTTATAAAAAAAAAAGTCACCACATCTTTTCAGAAATGTACAGATTTATGCCCCTGTTAGCAGTTTATGTGAACGGTAGAATTCATTGGACCCATTGCTAGTCTTGCCTATTAAAATTTCAGTTTACTAATTTAATGAAGGAAAAATGGTATTAATTTTGATATCCTGGATTATTAGTGAGTTTAAACATCAATTTGTGTGGAGTAAATTGTATTTTCTCTTGTGCAATGTTTGCTTGTGACTTTTGCCTATTTTTATTTGGGGATTTCACTGCTGCTTTGATTATTCTGAACTTTTTATGTGTTCAGAACAGCCTTTCCTCAGTTTTTATCTTAGTTTGGCTAAAAGATGTGCTGTTTGTGTCTTGGTCAACTTGTAAAATAGAGGGGCAAGAGGGAATGAGGTTGCCAGATTGTGATTAAAATCTGGAAAACAGGATGGACTGATGGAAAATCAAGATGGGTTGGTGGATTGGAGATGTACTTACTTTCATACATACACATCACTGAAGTCAAAGAGAGTCATAGTGGAGTGGTTGAATGGTTACCTAGAAAAATAGGAGGTTATGGTTAGAGAGTGGTAATTTAATAGTTGACTCCATTTTGATGAAAACAAGATTAAAAACTGAGGAAGTAGATGACTAAGGGGCAGTAGAAGAGGAGTCTGTAGAGGTGGCATCAGTGAACTGAGAAACAGGGCATTGCATGTGAATGTTGAAGTTTCTTAGAATACTGGCAAGATGATTTGGACAGCAGGGCTTAAATGAACAACTGGGGAACTGAATGATGGCAGCAATAAAGATGGTAGATGGCAATGTCTGAGGGAATTTTTCTTTTTTAAAAAAAATTATTTTTAGTTGTAGATTGACACAATACCTTTATGTTATTTATTTTTATGTGGTCCTAAGGATCCAACCCAGTGCCTCACACGTGCCAGGCAAGTGCTCTACCACTGAGCCACAACCCAAGTCTGGGAATTTTTCTTTTTAAACTGAATGTTTCATACATTTATAGGATTCAAAGGAATCGAGAAAGGATTAGAATTCTGTAATATATACTAGACATTTATGTAAAAGATATTGCCTTTTTTTTTCCCTCCAAAGAAGTTTCCCCTATTTCCCTATCATTTCTATCTTCCTCAGAGCAAAGAATAGTAATTACTATTACATGGATAAGCTGCTCCATTGTGTGGACACCTTTATGTTTCACATCATCATTTGTACTATTTCACAATGAAATCATACTCCACTCAAAGTAGAGCCCAAGGAGATTAGAACAAATAGTAGTCAAATTCATATGAACGAATGCTATAGGCCTAAGGATTTTAAGTGCTGATTTAGTAACAAAACGTCTGCTGGCAGGAACCTTATATTTATTCATATTATTAGAGCTACAACAATAGAAATGATGGCCATTTTAAGGAAAAAAGAACTCAGGGACAAGGTCATTAAGAAAAATACATTTTAAATATAAATACCATGTATTTTCTGATTAGTGTCAAGTAAATATCTAATTATCCTAAGTTCATATCGCAGATAAAAAGGTCAGAAACAGTTACAAAGAAAGTGCTTAGTGCTTTGCTTCATATTATCAGATTCATTTTAAAAACAATTGAGATCCATTGGGAAAATTATTTTAGTTTTTCTTTTTATCAAAGATTTATTGGTCTTGTTGGTAATCCATTTATGTCTACATTCTTTCTACTTTGCCTTCATTTTTATGGTTGGGATTCTTTTTTTAAAATATTTTTAAAATTGTGGACGACCTTTATTTTATTTATTAAATTTATTTATATGTGGTGCTGAGACTCAAACCCAGTGCCTCACACATGCTAGGCAAGCGCTTTACCACCGAGCTACAACTCTAGCCTCTACGGTTCAATTCTCGTATACCTCTTCTAGTCTGTATATGACTAACAAAAGGGAAATTGGAGGGTATACATATATATATATGGCTCCAGTAAATTTTTATACATCCAGTGTAGAATTGGAATGATGATACAGAGTATACACTATTATCTCAGACTTGAACTTCTAAACTGGAGAGTGAGGCTGGCTACAAAGCATGGAGGAAGCCAAAAAAGCGAGCCATGCCTGGCTAGGTCTCCATGACCATGACCTGGTGGGAACCTGCTGAGCAGTTGGGAAAGTTGGGAAAGTGCTGTCTGTGGTACCTGGGAGGCCAGAACCCATCTCTACCTTGAACACCCAGCCTGCTGCCTACCTGGGGCTACTCAAGCCCTGCCCACCCACAACCAGAGTCCAAATGGCAATCTGATTGATTTTATATTAGTATATATAAAATAAAATCATATATAAAATAAGAGGAAGGAAAAGCAAATGGTATTGTTTTCATTTTTTTAAATTAGTGCATTGTAATTATATAGAATAATGGGTTTCATTGTGACATATTCATACATGCAGATAGCATACTGTGATCTTATCCTAGTCTTTGCTTTCAAAAGATAGTTTTGTGGGATATAGAATTCTTAGTTGATAAACTTTATTTATTTTTTTTTTAAATATTTTTTATAATATGGACACAACATCTTTACTTTATTTATTTTATTACGTGGTGCTGAGGATCAAACCCAGTGCCTCACATGTGCGAGGCAAGCGCTCTACCGCTGAGCTATAACCCAGCCCCAATAAACTTTATTCTTTAGCACTTTGAACATATCATCTCACTATGTCATCCCACTAACTTCTCACCTCCATTGTTTTAATGTGAAATCAGCTGTTAATTGTATTGATCTCCCCATGCCCCACCCCCAAACCCACTACTTACTGAGTTGTTTCTGTCTTGCTGTTCTCAAGACATTCTCTTTGTGTTTGTGTTTTAACAGTTTGTGTGACTTGTAGGCATAGATCTTTTTGCATATATCCTACTTGTGGTTCATTGAGCTTTTGAATTTGTAGATTAATGTTTTTCTTCAAAGGAGTAGTTCCTTTTTTTCCCTTTCTTCTGTTACATGTAAGTTAGCATGTTTGGTTTTGTCCCATAGATCTTTGAGACTCTAATCTTTTTTCCTCTCAATAGATTGACAATTCTATCTTTAGGTTTAATGAGGTTTAATGATTCTTCTGCAGTCTTGAACCTGCTGTTGAACTCTGCTGGTAGATTTTTCTTTTTCTTTTTCTTTTCTTTTTTTTTTTTTTTTTTTGTGGTACCAGGGATTGAACTCAGGGGCACTCGACCACTGGGCCACATCCCCAGCCCTTTTTTGTATTTTATTTAGAGACAGGGTCTCACTGAGCTGCTAAGTGCCTTGCCATTGCTGAGGCTGGCTTTGAACTAGCGATCCTCCTGCCTCAGCCTCCCAAAGTGCTGGGATTACAGGCGTGCACCACTGCGCCCGGCTAGATTTTTCTTTTCAGTAATCATGCTCTCCCTTTTTTTTTTTTTTTTTTTTTTTTTTTGGTACCGGGGATTGAACCCAGGGGCACTCGACCACTGGGCCACATCCCCAGCCCTTTTTTTTTTTTTTTTTTTTTTAAATTTAGAAACAGGGTCTCACTGAGTTGCTAAGTGCCTCGCCATTGCTGAGGCTGGCTTTGAACTCGTGATCCTCCTGTCTCAGCCTCCCAAAGTGCTGGGATTACAGGCGTGCGCCACCGCGCCCGGCTTGCTCTCTTTTTTTTTTGATACTAGGGATTGAACTCAGGGGCACTCAACCACTGAGTCACATCCCCATCCCTATTCGTATTTTGTTTAGAGACTGGGTCTCACTGAGTTGCTTAGTGCTGCGCTTTCTTTGAACTCAGGATCCTCCTGCCTTGGCCTCCCAAGCCGCTGAGATTATAGGTATGTGCACCACACCTGGCTCAGTAATCATACTTTTTAATTTTAGAATTTCCTTTGTTGTTGTTGTTGTTGTTGTTGTTACTGGGGATTGAACTCAGGGGCACTCGACCATTGAGCCACATCCTCAGCCCTATTTTGTATTTTATTTAGAGACAGGGTCTCACTGAATTGTTTAGTGCCTCACTGTTGCTGAAGTTGGCTGCTGAGATTATAGGCATGTGCCACCATGCCCAGCTCCTTTTGGTTCTATTTAAAACATTTTTCATATCAGCAATAAGAATCTTTGTTGCTTCTTTTTTTCTTCTTTTTTAAAATATACTTTTTACAGTTGTAGATGGACACAGTATCTTTATTTTGTTTATTTATTTTTATGTGGTGCTGAGGATCAAACCCAGTACCTCACACGTGCAACGCAGCATTCTACCGCTGAGCCACAACCCCAGCCCCCTTTGTTGCTTCTTTTATCTTATGCTTTACTTCTTTAAATGTGGTTTCCTTTGATTCTTTGAACATAATTTATGTATAGTAAATGATTTCAAGTCTTTCCTAAATCAATATCTGGGAACACTCAGATAATTTCTATTGATTGCACTTTTTCCCCAGAATATGGGCTACACTTTTCATTTATCTTTGCAAGTCTCTTGTTTTTCTGTTGGAGAACCTGAAATTTTAGATGTAATTTTGTAGAAACTCTGGATTCTGATTTTTTTCCCCCTCCTGAAGGTTAGTATTCCAGTTTTTTCCCCTTAATTAACTTGCCTGGGACAAATGTGTGAAATTTGTTCTCCCCTGTGGTAGGTAGTCATTGATGTGATTTCTCTGCTTAGTTTGTTTTGTGGTTGTTTAAATTCTTTTTATTTTAAGGTCTGGTTTCCTAGGGATTACCTTGAGTACTCAGCCAGTGAATGGCTACTGATTGCGCTTATATATCAGGAGCCACTAAGGCTTTGCTTTACCAGATCTTTCTATGAATTTAGAAATGAGTATTTTCAAAGTTCTGTTTTCTAGTTTACGTTGACTTCAATTTGAACCAGGCCTTTCTTTGGGGGGGTGTTAAGGGGGGGGGGGCGCCAGGGATTGAACTCAGGGGCACTTGACCACTGGGCCACATCCCCAGCCCTGTTTTGTATTTTATTTAGAGATAAGGTCTCACTGAGTTGCTTAGCACCTCACTTTTGCTGAGCTAACTTTGAACTTGGGATTCTCCTATCCCAGCCTCCTGAGCTGCTGGGATTACAAGCAGTGCGCCACCATGCCCAACCCTGAACCAGGCCTTTTTGTGTCTTTTGTGTTCTTGTGTGTATCCTCAGGGTTTGCCAGAAGTGTGTGACTAGCAAAGGCCTCTTTCTCTCTGTTGTGCCTGTGTGTATCTTCAGCCAGGATATTTTTATCTCAATCTGGACTGAAACCACAGGCTACATACAGAGGCACTCTTGATCCTTTCTTGTTGGCCAGTCTTGAAAAAGTTATTTCCTTTCACAGTGTCACTGGGCGTAGTTGTTGTCCACCATTTCTAATCAAGAGAGCGCTTCAACTCTGACAGAGGAGCTGCCAGTCATCAAGTTGTGTCTACCTTAGAGGTACCTCCATGCAGACTGAGCCTGGGGCTGGTTCCAGACCAGAACACCATGGAATCACACTGTTCTTACCTGTGATGCAGTAGTGTTTTCAAGCAAAATGCTTCTTAGGTTAGTTTCCACAGTACTGAAATGGTTGTTTTGTCCAATTTGTTCAGCTTTAAGGTTGATTTGGGGTGGGGAGGGGGTGTTTACCAATTTCCTCACTGAATTGTATCTAGAAGATCCACTCTTCCATCTGTATTTTCTTGTCTTGATATTGTCTTAGGAATAAATACATTTTGCAAGTAAATGTATGGATCTGGAGATTCTTGTGCTAAGTGAAATAAGCCAGTCCCTAAAAGCCAAAGGTCAAATGTTTTCACTGATATGTGGAAACTAATCCATAATAAAGGGGAAGAGGGGATGAATAGATATTCAATAGATTAGACAAAGGGGAATGAAGGGAAATGCAGGGGGATAGGAAAAGGAAAGACAGTGGAATGAATCTGAAATAATTTTATGTACATATATGAATACACCATAATGAATCCCACCATCATGTATGTCCATAAAAATGGGGTCCTAATTAGAATAAGATATATTCCAGGCTTGTATAATTATATCAAAATGAATTCTATAATTTACAGTTAAAAAGAATCAGTAAAATTTTAAAATGGGGGGTGGATGGGGGCATAGCTCAGTTGGTAGAGTGCTTGCCTTATATGCACAAGGCCCTGGGTTCTATCCCTAGCACCATACACACACACACACACACATACACACACAGAACAGAAATTTAAAAAATACATTTTTGTTTTATATAAAGAAATCCCTAAAGAAAATCTCTAAAGAAAAGAGGTTTTATGTTTATATTTTGTATTCTTAAAACTAATTTCTAAATAATAAAATTTACATATTGCCACATGCACGGATAATATGTTGCTATTATTAATCTCACTTTGCAAGTGAAGAAAATGAGCCTTATTAAGTTAGGGGATTTGCTTAAGCTACATAATGGGTCTATAAAGAAGTTTTTCAGTGGCTTATAAACTAATTTTGAGAGGACCATTCTGAGTGGGAATTTCAAAGATATTTTTGGCCGGGATTTTATGTCAAGGTAATGCTCTTTAAATGGAAGCCTCTTAGGTAACTGTTATAAGGGGTAATGCTCAGTTAGCTAATTGAGAACTGACATACTGAACAAAATAGATGTTACAGTTATACATAGTAAAGCTGTCTGAACTTCTTTGTGCCTGAACTAACTTGAATATCAATTTTATTCCTTTTCTAACAGTTTTATCCATTTTATTCTTTTTCTAAAAATATAACTCTTTCATTCTCTTTATGTAGGTTAGTTTTTCTGATGCATATCATTTTTTTCTCTGAAGAACTTCTTTTAACATTTCTTGCAAAACAGATGTTGAGTTCCTTAAGAGTTTCTTAATTCTTGTCTAAGAAAGTCTTTATTTTACTTTTGAAAGGTAATTTCACCAGATATAAATTGTACGTTGGTGGGGTTTTCTCTCAACAGTTTAAATATTTCACTTCCATTGTCTTCTTGCATGCATGGTTTCTTCAAGAGAAGTTGGATGTAATTCATTTTTGCTCTCCTATAATAAAGTGTTTTCTTTGGCTTATTCCAAGATTTTGTCCCCCTTTGCTGTCTTTGGGTTTCCCCAGAGACTTCTTAAATAAGGTCCAAGACATTAATATCTTTTACTTATAATCCTTAAAATTTCATAGCACTATTTGGACAGATTCATAATGGTCAGTTCATCTGGCAGTTGAGGAAAATTCCAATTTCCACTGTAACTACCCAAAAGAAGACCTAGAACCCATTGGGTATTAGAGACAGAATGTACCTCACTTGAGCACTCTGCTGGTCCTTCATATCAGCTAATCTGCAAATTAGCATCCTTTGAATAGGGGTCAAAAGTATCAGGGTGGGGCTGGGGTTGTGGCTCAGCGGCAGAGCCCTCTCCTCGCACGTGTGCTGCCCGGGTTCTATCCTCAGCACCACATAAACATAAATGCATTGCATTGTGTACAACTAAAGTAAATAAAGAAATATTAAAAAAAAAGTATCAGGCTGGGCTGGGGTTGTGGCTCAGTGGTAGAGCGCTTGCTTACCACGTGTAAGGCACTCGGTTTGATCCCCAGCACTACATAAAAAAATAAATAAACAAAACAAAGGTATTGCGTCCATCTACAATTAAAAAAAAAAGTATCATGCTGCATATTGGAAGCTGTCTAGCAAGCTGTGACAGTTTCTCTTGGGGGCCCTATAGTTCTAATGATCCCTTTGAATTTCAGTTCTTTGATTGGAGGTATGTAATTGGGACATATGTATTCAGGATTGTTATTTTCCTGATGAAAAATTTTGTTATTACATAACAATCCCTTTTACTTCTAAAAATGTGCTTATATTAAAGACAATCATATTTTATTTTAACTAGCTTGCTTTTGTTAAGTATATTTCATGGTGCTCAGTCTTCCCTGTGTCTTTGCTTTATTAAAGGTCACACTTGTAGTTCCTAGCCTTAAATTAGCCCAGTGCTATATTAGGTGTAAATATAAAAATGAGCCACCTACCCATTTGGGCATTGTCTTTGATCTGTTTCTCAGGAGTTACTGTTCTGCCTTTTAAATGTCTCTTTCATTTCTTAACCTTGAGGACTTCTTCTTTGTTTCATGTTCATCTACTTGGTAATTTTTGTTTCCTACTTTTTTCAGGATTTCTTTGTTTGTAGCAGTGCAGGGTATGTTTTGGGGCAGGAGCCTGGGAAGTAGTAATGACACTCTGCTTTCCATGCAGTTGTGCTATATTGTTTGGAATAGGAATTTTCTGTCTCATACCCTACCCCCCACCCACCCACCCACTATGGCTGTTGAACCTAGGAGAACTCTACCATGAGCTCTATCACCAACCCTATTTATTTTTTTGAAACAGGGTCTCCAAATACAGCAGGGTCTTTTTGCTAACTTGCCCAGGCTGGCCTTGAACTTGTGATCCTCCTTCCACATCCTCCTGAGTTGCTGGGATTACAGCTGTGCACCACCACATCCAGCTTCTGTCTCACACTTTAAATCAGAGATTCAACCTTTCATACACATTGAAATCACCTGGAAAGATTTAAAAAGTATTGCTGCTTGGTCCACTGCCAGAAATTCATTTACTTGGTCTGGAATAAAGCCATGGCACTGAAGCTTTTAAAAGCTCTCATGGTAATTCTAACATGCAGCCAAGGCAGAGAACTACTACTTAGACGTTAGCAGTGACCACTCTGAAATATACGGAGATTTACACAGGGATGGATATTTTTAGTAGGTTTTGCTATTTCTCGTATTTTTAAGGTCCAGTTGTTACTGTAGGTGGATTTGTGTGTTAGCCTGCTGAATCAGGTCACATAATTTTCTTCTGTTCCTACTGTGTTTTCCCTTGACCTTCTAGGCTTTAGAGATTTTGATTAGGATAAACATATCTCTAAATTAGACTTTTCTCCCTGTGTCTACCTACCCAAATATTTTTCCCATTAAGGAGATTATTAGCTCTAACAGAAATGTTGGATATTTTAAGATGCTTAAATGTAGCATGTTTCCAGCTTTGGTTTTGATTCATTGCTTCTCTTGACCTCTTTTCAAGTTTTTCATAAACTGTGCTGATTGATGAGTAATAAAAATGTTATGAGCACAAACTTGTGTTTTGTACTTATGAGAAAACCAAGCATTTCTGTGCTAGTCTTTTTAATTTTAGGAGGAATGTGTAACTTTTGGGCAGTGGTAACATGTGAGAAATGACAGTAAGCAGTGAAAAACAAAACTCAATATTCTTGCTAAATAAGAGTAGGTGGATGATTCAACTGTTGGGACTGCTGAGTTGCTTGATAATTGTTTATGACAAAGTAAAAAAAAAAAAAAATTCTTTAACCTGAGGCCTTAGATTGGTTTGCAGATACATAGTAACAGATCTTTTTCCTTGAAAGGTCCATTGTCCTGTTGTGTGTGAGGACAGACTGTACTGTATTTGATTATCCACTGGGTCATGATTTTCCTCTTCTTTTACTCCTGGAGGCTCTTCTGCAGATTGCACTTTTGGTTCAAAAGGGAAGCATAATTGATTATCTGGAGAATTAATCAGGAAAAATAAACACTCAAAGTGCAGGTTTTACTGAAAAATGATTACTATGTTTTCACTTATGAAAGACAGAAACTTACAAAACATTTATATAGGTAATACCTATACATGGCTTAAAGCATTCAAACAACACAAGATGGTGTATGGTAAAAAGCTTTATCTGTGCTAACTTATGTTGATACCATATACCTTGGTATGATGTCATAAAAATGACACTCATGGGTTTCCTTCCAAACCCGTAACACCAGTCTAATCAAGAGAAAAACATCATATAAATTAATTAGAAGGGTATTTGACAAAACACTTGACTATTGCTTCTCAGAACTGCCAAAAACAAGGACAGGATAAAACACAGGTATTCATTAGTTATACATAGTATTTCATGGTATGGATGAGATGTGCCACAGCTTAATTGGTTTCTTACTGATGCAATGGTTAGGTTGCTCCCATTCTTTGACTGAACTATATTAGTTTATAACTCTAACATCTGGAACAAAGTAGGAGGTCGAGGATGGAGGTTGGGGTATCAGGGAGGGTACAACCTAGTTTTTTTTTTTTTTTTTTTTTTTTTTTTTTTTGATGTTGTTTAGTTGACATTTTTTATTTTCTTCATTGATGATCCACTTCTTTACAGAAGAGGACTTGGAGTCAGGTAGTGTCCTGCATAGTTACTTCAATCTGTTTGATGGGTATCTAAGAGGTACCAAATAAGATATGGGTCCAGATGTAGCTCAGGGTAAAATTGGGAGACAGACCTGGAAATATAATCATACAATAATACACTGTGGTAACACTGTAATACAGCCTACTATAAAAACAGATGAGGGAGTGGCTAATCTGTACTCCTCCCCACCCCCCACAGCTTTTGATGAGCTCAGAAAAGGGAGTCGGAAGTTATTGGTTGACTTAGTTGGATGGTTTTTGTCACTAAGGGAAAGGAATGTCCTGAATTCTTTCCTGTTTGTAGTATCTAAAGTCAAGAGACTCTAGGTTCATGGAGCAAAAGTGAGCCAGCCTCCACTCTATTGAATCAGCCTCTGGGAAAACACTTGTAACTTGCTTGTGTTTCTGAGCAGTATACAACACTCAAGAACACAATTTCCTTATGCTTCAGTGTTTATCCAGGAAAGGCATTATATGCTGTGGTATGATGCTGCTGCACACAGTTGTGAAACTGTTTTATTGTTTGACAGAGAATGGTTATGTTTAAAGATGGAGGAAAAAGGACATGGACAGGAAGAAATGACGTGTGTTTCTCTGGTTCCTTTTCCTGACAGACAAAGCCTTCCTCCATGAGCTGGCCTTGCTTTTCTTTCTTATCTACCCTTAAGTACTGCCTTTCTTTTGTTTATTTAATTATATTTGTTTTAATTGCAAAATGACTACATGAGTACATTCTTAGAAGATATTTGGACACTCTTCCCCTTGACTTCAGCCCCACTCATCACCATGGAAGAAACCATTAAAGGGGGTGTGTGTGTGTGTGTGTGTGTGTGTGTGTGTGAATGTAAGTAAAACAGTCATATAAAATGCACTGCCCTGTTTGACTTGTTCATTTAAAATGGGTGTTAGAAGGCATTTCATGTCACAATCCATTGATGGACATTCTGTTTCATGGATGTAGCAGAATGAATTTAACCTTTTCAGTATAGCTGGCTGTCTAGGTTATTGCCTTTTGTTGTTGTTGTTGTTAGTTATTACAAACTGTGCTGCAGTGGAATCCCTGTGTACATTGCGAGGCTTTTTAAAAATATAATCTTTTAGTTGTAGATGGACAAAATACCTTTATTTTATTTATTTTTATGTGGTGCTGAGGATCAAACCAGCGTGTCATATGTGCTAGGTTAGCACTCTACCACTGAGCCACAACCCCAGCCCCCATTGTGAGGCTTTTTCTAGGTTATCAAGAAATGGATTTGCTGCTCTTAGGATTTAGGGATTTTTAATTTTGTCATATTGTACTGACACATTAGTATACCAAAGAACATGTTGTAGACTTAAATGGATAGTATAATATTATTTATACTGGGGGAAATGTCCAGGTAAGACATAGGTAATATACTTGTTAATTGGACTAATAACATTTGACAACTTTGGAGCGAATACTAGACTTGAGAATGATGGTCAAAGGACTTTGATCTTCTTAGTGATGTTTAAAAATTTTTTATAACAAGAATATATTCCTGTATTATTTGAGTTGTGATAAATAGTTATCAATAAAAGTATAGTGGAATTGGAATAATTTATATCTGTCTTTATGCTGTAAGCACAGAATAGTCCCTATTTTCAAGTGCATGCTGATTATTTTAACAAAATTGATCAGTTAGGAGTTTGTGGGTGGGTGTTTGAGGTTCCAGAGAGAGAATGATCTAGTATTTTTAAAAAGTGCTTAGTAGAAAAGTTAGTGTTAGGTGATGGTAGATGCAGATCATGTTCTTTGGCCACTGTTATCCCAGTCGAGAATATTTAACCACCTTAAGTTTTCTAGGTATTATAAGAAGAAGCTATACCTTATTTTTTTCTGTTTAATGTTTAGATTCTGGTACAAGTGACTAAAATTTTTAAAAGCTTACTATTAGCCTTAATACCCTTTAATACAAAATAAAATTTTATTTAAATATTGCTTGTGTTGTGTAAATACAGTAAACAATTGCTTAACGTATGTTACTCCAAAGAATATATGTTTTTTGAGATGTGACTTTTTTCCCTTAAAGAGATGTGAAAGCTGGAAATATTCTTCTTGGAGAAGATGGCTCAGTACAGATTGCAGGTAATGATTAATATTTCTTTTTATCTTGATTTAATGGTCAATAGAACCACATTACATATCTTTTATGTTAGTATCTTCTCCTGTTCTCTGGACCATCTCTATTCAAGCATCCTGTGTTGGCATATCCCTGCTGACTCTCAAGATATCTTCTACTACTCATCCCTCATTTTTAATCTTAGACATTTTTCTGACCATTACTCATTACTTTCCAGTTGTCCACTCCTTACCCCGATCATGGTCTTCTGCTTTGGGTTCTCATAGCATTCTGTGCTTTGCTTTTTTTTTTAATATCTATTTATTTGATTTAGTCGTACACAATGTCTTGTGCTTTGCTTTAAAGGAGAAATAGTCAAGAATCCTCATGGTGTTTAAGAGCAAATATGCTGTAGAGAGGTAATACAGAGCTGCTTCTGTCCTGGGAGAAAGTATTTGTTAATTAGCAAGAGGAATCTGAGAAGTGGAAGTGCACTTTTGGCAGTTTCATAACTGTGGGATAATAAGAGCTGGAGGCCAAGGCCTGCCAAAGGTGGCTATCCTGATGAAACACCGCCTTCTTCAGCTTGGTCCCAAGCTGCTAAAACAGTCAAATGTTTGGCAGGATAAAGGTTGTCACCCAGACCTTAAATTATTTCTTTCACCTTTAGAAGATAATTTAGGCAAACATCTTCAAGTCCTTGAGGTAAGGAAATGTTTTAACCAAGCCACATAATGCTCTGACATAAATTTGAATCCTTTAAAAGTAGCAATTCTGTTTATCAGAAGAGGAACAATCAGTTTTATGACTATGGTTAAAAGGCAAGCCATAGAGTAGATGTTTGCAACATGAATAATTAACAGGGATCAAATTTAGAACATATAAATAACTCACTAAGGTAAAAAAAAAAAAAAAAAATCCAGATCATAAAGTGGGCAAAAAGATTGGCATAGACACTTCCCAAATGAAGAAATCCAAACATAAATATAAAATCTGTTAAATGAAAAGTACAATCACATTGGAATAATATTCTCAATTGACTGGCTTTGTAGAAACACCTGGCAGTACCAGTTATTGGTGATTTATACACTGACGATATAAATGAGTAGAACCATTTATTAAAATCGAAGATGTGTATATTTTAAGACTATGATTCTTGCATGTATAGCCCGGAAAAACTCACCTGTATGCTTACCACAGCGATCTTAATCATTATGAGTTTGAAAAAATTCATCACTTCCATTAGAGTATATAAATAAATTGTGACGAATTATACACCAGAATACTATATATAGTGAGGGAAATGAACATATCTACAGTGACATACAAAAACAGTAATCGTAAAATTAAATGTAGGGTGATAGACTGGACTTGTCCAGTGTGAATGGCACCAACCAGGAATTCAGGAACAACTTTGCTGCCATTCTTTTTTCTTTCATCTGTGTCCAGTCTATCTCCAGGTAGATACTGCCTCCATAGATAACTTTAAGTCTTTTTTCATTTTTATATATTTATTTGTTTTTATGTGTATGGTGCTAGGTATTGAGCTCACAGCCTCACACATGCTAGGCAGGTGCTCTACCATTGAGCTACACCTCTAGCCCTATTTGTATTTTTTTTTTTTAATTGTGGTAAAATATAACATAAAATTTACCATTTTAACCATTCTTAAGTATATGGTTCTCTGGCATTAAGTATTTTCATGTTTTGTAGCTCTCATAACCATTCATCTCTGGAAATTTTCATCTTCTTCCACTAAAACTCCGTAACTATTAAAAAGTAATTTCCCATTACATTGTCACCCTGATCCTAAACAACTCTGATTTTACTTTTTGTCTCTATGAATTCAACTACTCTAAGTACATCATAAGTAGAGTCATACAACATTTTTTCTTTTGTGATTGGCTCATTTTATTTAGCATAATCTCTTTGAGGTTAATCCATATTGTAGCACATTGTGGATTTTCATATTTTTAAAGACTGGATAATGATTCCATTGTGTGCATATACTATATTCATCCATTCATCCATCAATGATGATAAAAGGTTGCTTTATCTACCTTTTATCTATTGTGAATAATGCTGCTATGAACACATGTATATGAATATCTGAGTCCCTGTTTTTCATTTCTCTTGGGTATATGCTCATAAGTAGAATTACTGGATAATTTTGTGTTTTTTTTTTTTTTTTTTTTTCGAGGAACTGCTTCAAAAAACATGTAGATAATTTTACATGGCAGCTGCTGTTTTTGTTTTTGTTTGTTTGTACTGGGAGTTGAACCCAGGGTTACTCGACCACTGAGTTATATCCCTAGTCTTTCTTTCCTATTTACTTTTTTTTGTGTGTGGTGCTAGGGATCAAACCTAAGGCCTTGTACATGCTAGGCAAGTGCTCTACCGCTGAGCTATACTCCCATCCCCTATTTTTTACTTTGTGATGGATTTTTAAGTTCTCTAGGCTGGCCTCAAACTTGCTAGCCTCCTGCCTCAGCCTCCTGGTTGCTGGGATTGTAATGGCATATGCCATGTGCCCTACTTTTTTTTTTTAATTAATATAGCCTTTCTAATGGGTATGAGTTGGTATGTATCTCATTGTGGTATTTGCTTAGCAATTAGAAATATTGAACATAGTTTTATGTATTTATTGGTCATTTGCCTTCTTTGGTGAATGTTTACTCAAGTCCTTTGCTGCTTTAAAATTGGATTTTTAAAAATTGTTAAAGTGTGGGAGTTCTTTATTCTGGATATCAGTCCCTTATGAAATGTATGGTTTACAGATATTTTCTCACGATTCTTGGGTTACCTTTTGCACTCTGTTGAGAGTGACATTTTAAAAAAATTAGATGAAAAAAATTTTAATGAAGTCCAATTTGATGAAGTACAATTTATCTGCTTTTTCTGTTTCCCAGGATTTGGTGTCATATCCAACAAAATGTTGTCAAGTCCAATGTTATAAAGCATTGTCCCTTTTTTAAAAAAAATAGTTTTGGGGCTTACAGTTTTTTCACACTTTATAGCATTTTGTAGAGTGTATTCTAATGACCTGATTCTACCTTCTATATGAGAAGTTGCATAAAGGTAGGAACCATGTCTCCCTTGAATCCTTACTTTTGATCCTGTCATTTAGTAGGCACCAAAGTCCATTTTATACTTTATTGAAATTGTTAATAGAGGAGTTAAAATGGTTTTTTTCAAATTTTTCTCTTTGTCTTTAGTTGGCAATAAATTGAAGCAAGTAGGGTTTTTGCTGCTTGATTTCTCTTCTTTATGGTTGGAGTAACAGTGGACATTTTAGTAAAGTGGATGCTCTCATTTACATGCCTTAGCTGACTGTTTTAACACAAGTCAGGGTTGGTAAGTCTTGGGAATAAGAGAGGTGTATAAAAAGAAGATTTGAAGATTTTGAATCATTAAATTCTGGATTTGGAATTTTGGATATTTTAAAGCTACTAGAAGGTTTTGAGTAGGTTTAAAAAATCAGAAGTCTCATAATTGAAGCTAAAGATAGAGTGTACATAACCTGATTAGTCTTTTATATTTAAGAATTTTAAGGCATATGTTTGTTTCATTAGTAAAAATACCCACACTTAATCGAGTGCTTAGTATTTTACAGGGAATTTTTAATTTACTCCTTAACAACAACCATATTAAGTTGGTGCTATTATTACGCACTTTTTTACAGATGAAGAAACTGTAGATCAAAGTTGAAAAGTAACTGCTGGAATTCAGCTAGCAACTGGCAGAGCTGAATGCCCTGATTTTTTTCTTTTCTCTTGAATGTACTCTTAATTTTTTTTTTTTTTTTTTTTTTTGGTTACAAATGGAGCAACATTTAAAATGCCCAGATATTCACCAGTGTAAGAGCATTAAGAATTAAGATTAATTTTTTTAAAAACCTGTTTTGTATAGATGTGCTGTTTTACATAGAGACAAGCCAATAATCACTTCAAGGTGAGCGAATTAATAGATTTCTAAATCTAGAATTTTAAAGTTTTCAGTGCTAGAGTTAATCTTTCTCACACTGGGTTTGTCTGTAATTTATTCTGTTTTCAAGTATAGACCCATTTTACTGCAGGGTGTTCTGAAATAGCAAGAAGGAAATTGGATGAGGTATTTACTAAAGTATATAAAACTCTTCACTATATTTATAACATAATGTTCTTTGGTTGCATCAGAAATTTTCATTCACTAACTTAACAAAGCAGGAATTTTTTGAATATGCTGGGAGTATACGGAAAGAATTTACCAACAGCTAAGCCTCAGGATGATCAAGAACCCAGTAGTGCTAGCGAACAAGATTCTTCTGTTAATATGACTCGACTCCAGTGACCCCCATTATTCTTGTTTTTCCATTCAAACTTTAGCCAGGAGCTATGATTGATCAAGCTTGGATTAAGGTGTCTAAACCTGGCTTAAAATCAGCTATGCCCTGCTGTCAACATCACACAATACAGTTGCATGACCAGAACTACTATAAAAGGAGGAATATTGGTGAGACAGGCAATCCTCCTTATCAGTGACTTTGGCTTCAATATTTTGGAATAAAATCTTTGTGGAGAAAATCCTGAGGCTTGGAGAGATGATAAATTTGAGTTTACCAATGTTATACATCTATTAAGAGGTCAAGTTGTTATATTAAATTAGGATTACTAACTCTAATTTATTTGGAATCATCTTCTTGTGAGCTTTTTGAATCTGTAGGATTTTTTGAGCCAAAAGAGCCAGGTGGTAGAAAAGGAAAGGAAAAAAAGAGAGGAAGGAAGGAAGGAAGGAAGGAAGGAAGGAAGGAAGGAAGGTAGGAGGGAAGGAGGGAGGGAGGGAGGGAGGGAGGGAGGGAGGGAGGGAAGGAAGGAAGGAAGGAAGGAAGAATGGATCCCATCCTAGCATGTAGAATGCATTGGAACAAGGAGCAGATTAAGATGATAATTTGTGGGAGTGGAGAGGAATGGAGTGAAGGACCTGTTAAGCTATACCTTAATTTAGCCACAAAGTTCAGCAAATTGGTCTATATTTATATGTCTTATTGTGTAGGATGGTGACTAACATCATATTAGTTTCCTATTGGTTTATGATCGTTATTGACCTTATAATACCGTGCTGTTGTATTCTATTTCAGACTTTGGGGTTAGTGCTTTTCTAGCAACTGGTGGTGATATTACCCGAAATAAAGTGAGAAAGACCTTTGTTGGCACCCCTTGCTGGATGGCACCTGAAGTTATGGAACAGGTACTATGATTTTTGTCTTTTAATAAATGGCTTAGGTTTTTGTGATGAAACTGAATAAATGTTTGCTTTGTATTTGGTACGTATACCAGGTTAGCTTTAAGAAATGTGTGTATCTCCTCCTTGGTTAAAACTTCAGTCTACTCTTTTTTGTGTGTGTGTGTGGTGCTGGGGATTGAACACAGGGCCTCCTGTGTGCTAGGCAAGCACTGTACCACTGAGTTACGCCCCCAGCCCCTTTTATTTTTTTATTTTGAGACAGGGTCTCACTGAGTTTCCCAGACTGGCCTTGAACTTATGATTCTCTTGCCTCAGTCTCCTGAGTAAATACTATGATAAGTGTGCATCATGGCTGGAAAATCCTCCAAAAGAATCTAAACAAAAAAGCCAAAGCATACCTCAGAACATAATATAGTAACAATTTAAAAATATTTTTTCTTAGTACAAAATAAATGACCTAGTAGTTTTACATGTGGTTTTTGTTGGTGTTTCTTGAAGATCTAAGTGATCTCCACATCCCCATTTCTTATTTGCATTTCACGTAACTGCAGCCTGTTGTCACTAATCCCATCAATTTAAGAAAACTGCTGATTTTTAAATCCAGTGTTCTTATTCCTTATTTTATTTGTCCCCTTGGTGACATTTGAAATTGGTAGCATTTCAACTTTGTTCACTTCCTTAGCTTTATTATTGTAGTTTTCTCACAGGAGTATGAAGGCCCACATTGTGCTCAGGAACAGGTCTAACAAACTTGGCTTGTGGGGGAAAGGCTTTGCAGTACTGAAAGAGATGCCTCTTCATTTGCTTGGGAGTGTGTTTTTGACTGGCAGGGAGCTGAAACAATGCTACTAAGGGATAGGCAGGAATTATACCTGGTTTGTTTGATAAAGAGGGTTGTTGAGCTAGGGGATATAACCTACAGGAGCACTGAGGAGGGGAACTTGCCTTTGAGTCATTAGAGGCCCTCCTGTTTTACCAGATGGCAGAGTAGCACATAATATTGAGTCCTAATTTTAGGTCCTATACCAAAATCTCTTGAAACCTCTTTCTCATATATTGCTTAGGATAGAGAATTAAAATGTGTAACTGTATAGTATGCTGGTGGCAGTATGAAAGGAAAGAAAGCTGGCAACATATTCACACCAATGATTTAAAAATACACCCTTTGTAACTTTTTTCATTGTAGAGATAATGATAATACCATACAGAATATTAGAAAATAAAAGACTTAGGATCATTGCAAAACATTTTGTTTCAGTTCTTTATAGTCCTAAAAAAACAAAAAAAGATCATGTGCCAGTCATCATGGTGTATGCCTGTAATCCCAGTGGCTTGGGAAGTTGAGGCAGGAGGATCATGAGTTCAAAGCCAGCCTCAGCAACTTAGCAAGGCGCTAAGCAACTCAGTGAGACCCTGTCTCTAAATAAAATTTAAAAAAGGGCTGGGGATGGGGCTCAGTGGTTGAGTGCCCTTGAGTTCAATCCCTAGTACCAAAAAAAAAGAAAAAGAGAAAAAAAAAGATGATGTATCTCTTGTTACTGTGTCAAACTTGTGACAGTTTCATATTCTTTTTTTCTCTTCATAAATGTTTTATCACAAATGGTTTTTCTGTTTTCATATAGAATTAGTAATCATTGCTTTTAATAGAATATGTATGTAATATTCTTATAAGTTACTATACCATAGTTAACAATTTCTGTTATTGGTGAACATTTAGGTTGCCTCTTTCCCCATTACCAAGTGTATGTAGTTTTTGCCTACTTTAGATTATTTTATTGCTTTAATGCTTGTGAATGCTTTTCATTGTTCTTGACATACAATAGAAACTGCCTTTTAAAAGTGCTTTTAGCAAATAAGAAAAAAAATTTTAAAACTGCTTTTAGATTGGTTAAAGTAATCATGCACATTTTTCTGTTTTTTGCAGGTCCGAGGTTATGATTTCAAAGCTGATATCTGGAGTTTTGGAATCACAGCAATTGAACTGGCTACAGGGGCAGCTCCTTATCATAAGTATCCACCAATGAAGGTAAAGCTCATATTCAAAATACTATGCTTGTTTAAGACCCGGCTTTTTTTCAGAGCTTTTCTTTATTTGCTGGTCTTAACCCATAGTATTCTCTTTGTTTTTCCAATTTTTTTATTGTGGGAAAATATCTGTAACATTTACCATAAATTTTTTATCTTAACCATTTGTGAGTGTACAGTTAAGTGATGTTAAATATATTCATAATGTGAAACTATCTTCACTATCGATATCTGTGGGTTTTTTTTTTTTTTTTTTTTTTTTTTTTTTTTTGGTGATACTAGGAGTTTTAGTTATTACATTTAGGTCTTTCCATTTTGAGTTGATTTTTTTGGGACAGGGGAAGTATACATTTTTTTAATATGGTGAGAGGGTTCTGGTTTTATTCTTCTGCATATGAATATCCAGTGTTCCCAGCACCAGTATTTTGAAGAAGATGTCCTTTTTCTAATGTGTACTTTTTGCATCTTTGTTGAAAATCAGTTGTAGATGAGTGGATTTATTTCAGAGTTCTCTGTTTTGTTCTATTGGTCTGTGTGTCTGTTTTTATGCCAGTACCATCTGTTATGGTTACTATAGCTTTGTAGTGTGTTGTGAAGTCAGGTATCATGATACCTCCAACTTTGTTGAAGTTTGCTTTTGTGGTTCTATGTGAATTTTAGGATTTTTTTTTCCTGCGAAGAATATCTGTTATTTTGGTGGGGATTGTATTGAATCAGTAAATTGTTTCATGTGGTATTTACATGTTAACAGTATAAATTCTTCCAATCCATAAACATGGGATGTTTATCCATTTTTTGTGTGTTCTCTTTGATTTTCTACATCAGTGTTTTATAGTTTTCATTGGAGAGAGAGTTCATTCCTTGGTTAAATTATTCTTAGGTATTTTTGTAGCTATTATGAATTGAATTCCTTCCTTCCTTTCTCCCTTCCTCCCTCCCTCCCTGCCTTTTTCCCTCCTTTCCTTTCTTCCTTCCTTTCTGTTTTTTTATTTTTTATTTTTCTTGTGGCACTGAATATTGAACCCAGAGGCCTTCTACCACTGAGGTAGAAAGGTCCCACAATCCCTTTTGAGGGCACAGTTAACCTGTCTACAAGGTCCGGTCTCCTAAACAACAGTCTCTCCACCTCCTAATAGCACCAATCTGAGGACCAAGACTTTTAGCACATATACTTTTGAATAAGTATTACCACTTTTACCACTCTTTTTAAAAAATTTTATTTTGATGTAGGGTTTCACTTAGTTGCTGAGGCTGGCCTTGAACTTGTGATTCTCCTGCCTCAGCTTCCCATGTTGCAGGGATAACAGGCATGCATCATTGCACCCAACTCTTGATTTCTTTTGCAGCAGGTTTTTTATTGGTATATAGAAATGATACTGGCCTGGGTTCAATCCCCAGTTGTTGGGCCTTGACACTGTCTGCCTAGGGGATGGAAAAGCTCTGGCTTTCTGGCTGCTTGCCACATTACCATGCCCTGTTACTGGACCTAGGCTAAGCAGGGGGCGCGGCTGTGAGAACTGAAACCACTCCAAAGATAGGCCAATGGCTCCACCAATGGCATTTGCCCATGCTCCTTATGTGTCCCTATGATCTTTTTGCTGATTGGCTGATGTCCACTATAAAGCATTGTGCACCTTTTCAATAAATGAGTTCCGGCATTCTACTGACTGAGCTCCCCAACTCGGCTCTGAGTCTTTTGAAGGCGGGGGGGGGGGGGGGGGGGGGGGGGGGGGGGGGGGGGGGGGGGGGGGGGGGGGGGGCGGGGGAGGGGGCATTGGCGGCCTTTACTTTCCCAATCCAGTCCCATCTTTGAGGTAGGTCCCTCTGGCCCCTTTTACAAGGGAGGTCCATCCCGGGTGGGGGGGGGGGTGCTAAAGACCTTATAATAATCCGACACCCAGTACTGCAAAAAAACACAACAATAGCACCTGATTTTTGTATCCTCTAGTCTTATTGAATTTAGTAGTTCTAGCAGGTTTTTTTGGGTGAGGTCTTTACATTTTTCCATATATAAGATTATGTCATTTGCAGACAGTGTGCTATAGTTTATATGTTGAATATTATTCAAAAGTATATGTGCTAAAAGTCTTGGTCCTCAGATTGGTGCTATTAGGAGGTGGAGAGACTGTTGTTTAGGAGACCGGACCTTGTAGACAGGTTAACTGTGCCCTCAAAAGGGATTGTGGGACCCTGATCTCTTTCTCTTTGTTTGCTTCCTGGCTCATGAGTTGAGTGATTTGTTCTGCCATATGCTCCAATTATAATGTGCCATCCTTTCCAGAGGCCCCAAAGCAAATGAATTGCCCAATCTTTCACAGGAATCTCTAGAACTGTGAGCCAAAACAGCTTTTTCTCTCTATAAGTTAACTAATTTAGGTATTTTGTTATAGTTATTTGAAGCTGATGAACACACAGGGATAATTCCTCCTTCCTATTTTGATGTCCTTTCTTTCTCTTGCCTAATTGCTCTGGCCAAGACTTCCAATATGATGTTGAAAAAGAGTGGTAAAAGTGGACATCTCTGTCTTTTTTCTGATTTTAGAGGAGATGATTAATTGTTTCCATATTCAGTATGATGTTATTGAGATGTGTTCTTTCTTGTACTTTGTTGAGTTTTTGTCAGGAAGGGATGTTAAATTTTATTGAATGATTTTCCTACACCTATTAAGATGATGGGTTTTGTTCTTCATTCAGTCATGTGATATGTTTTTTAATGGTTTGTTGAATTATCCGTGCATCCTTGAGATGAATACCACGTGATCATGGTGTACAATCTTTTTGATGTGCTATTGGATTTGGTTTGCTAATATTTTATTGAGAATTTTTGTACCTATGTTGTCTAAGGATATTTCTCTGCAGTTCTCTTTTGTTATTGTTGTATACTGTCTGGTTTTGATATTAGGGTAATATTTACTTGCTATGTAGAATGAGTTTGAAAGGATTTCCTCTCTTTCAGGTTTTTAGAATACTTTGAGAAGAGTTGGAGTTAGTTCTTCTGTAAAAGTTTGTTAACATTCAGCAGTAAAGTCATTGAGTTCTGTGCTTTCCTTTGTTGGGAGACAGTACTGGTTAAATGTTGTTACTTGTTATTGATCTGTGCTATCCTTGCTAGGTCCTCATGGTTCAGTTCTGGTAGGGTAAATGTTTCTAGAAATTTATCTATTTCTTTTAGGTTTTCCAATTTTTGGTGTATAATTTCTCATAATAGTGCCTAATGATCTTTCATGGTATCAGTAATATGTCCTCTTTCATCTTCAATTTTATTTACTTGGATCTTTTCTTTTTTTTCTTTATTAGCCTAAATAAAGGTCTATTGATTTTTGTTTATTTTTCAAAAAAATCAACTCTGTTGTTCTTTTGTATCATTTTTTAAGGCTCCCTTTCATTTATTTCTGGTCTGGTCTTTATTATTTCTTTCCTTCTTTTAATTTTGGGTTTGGCTTTTTTCCCCCCTGGTTTCCTGAGTTGCATCAGTAGGATATTTATTTGGGATGTTTATGATTTTTTTAAATACGTTTTTTAGTTGTAGGTGGACACAATACCCTTATTTATTTATTTATTTATTTATTTATTTTTATGTGTTGCTGAGGATCAAACCCAGTGCCTCACACATGCTAGGTGAGTGCTCTACCATTGAGCCATGATCCCAGTGCCTGCTCTTTTTTGGATGTAGGTGCTTATTGCTATAAACTTTTCCCTTAGTACTTATTGCTATAAACTTTTCCCTTAGTACTGCTGTTGCTTTTTATTCCATAGATTTTGATACGTTGTGTTTCTATTTTCATCTGTATCAAGAATTTTTTTTTTTTTTTTAATATGGAACGCTTCACGAATTTGCGTGTCATCCTTGCTTAGGGGCCATGCTAATCTTCTCTGTATCATTCCAATTTTAGTATATGTGCTGCTGAAGCGAGCACTGTATCAAGATATTTTGTAATTTCTCTCTTGATTTCTTTTGACCTATCGATTATTCCAGAACATGTTGTTTAATTACACATTATCTATATAATTTCTAAATTTCCTCATGTTGATTTCTAGTCTTATTCCATTTTGTTCAGAGAAGATACGTGATATGATTCCAGGTTTTGAATTTGCTTAGACTTGTTTTGTAGATTAACATATGGTTTAACCTGAAGAATATTCCAGTGTGCTCATGAGAAGAAAGTATATTCTTCAGCTATTGAATGAAATGTTCTGTAAATATCTTAAATATCTGTTAGATTTAGTTTATAATGTAACTTCCATATTTTTTTGGTGATTTTTTTTTTGTCTTGATCTGCTCATTAATGAAAGTAGGTATTGATTTTCTTAATTATTTTTGTATTGAAATCTCTTGCTTTACATCTAATAGTATTAGCTTTATATAATTGATTGCTTCAGTATTGGGTGCCTATATATTTACAATTGTTATAATATCCTATTGTTGAAATAGTCTCTATGTCATTATATAGTGACTGTCTTTGTCCCTTTTTACGATTTTTGGCATAAAGTCTGTTTTATCTGTATAGCTAGCTGCTTATGCTTGCTTTTGGTTTTCTATTTTTTTTTTTTTTTTTTTCCCTGTACCGGGATTGAACTCAAGGGCACTTGACCACTGGGCCACATCCCCAGCCCTTTTTTGTATTTTATTTAGAGACAGGGTGTCACTGAGTTGCTAAGTGCCTTGCCATTGCCAAGGCTGGCTTTGAACTCACAATCCTCCTGTCTCAGCCTCCCAAGTGCTGGGATTACAGGCATGTGCCACCGCGCCTGGCGCTTTTGATTTTCTTTTGTGTAGAATATCTTTTCCTATCTCTTCACTTTCAGTCTGTGTGTGTCTTTACTGGGGAGGTAAGTTTATTGTAGGCAGTGTATCATTGGGATTTGTTTGTATTTTAAAATTCATCATTCCAAATCTTTTAACTGGGGGATTTAATTCATTTACATTCAAGATTATTGTTGACAGATAAGGGCTCACTCCTGTCATTTTGTAAATTTTTTTTCTTGCTGTTTAGTCCATCCTTTGTTCCTTTCTTTTCTCCTATTGTTTACCTTTGTGGTGTGGTGATACAGTTTGACACTTGTGTATCTGTTCTTTTAGAGGTCATGCTTTCATAATGGCAGTTGATCTTTTCAAAAACCAACTTTTGATTTCATTGATTTTTCTCTCCTATTTTTCTGTTCTCTAGTTTCTTTGTCTCAGCTCTAATCTATTATAATTTCCTTCCTTTGGCCAGCTTTGGGTTTAGTTAGTTTTTCCTAGTTCTTCAGTTGCAAAGTTAGGTTGTTGATTTAACATCTTTGTTGTGCTTCTTTTATTGTGGTACTGGGCATTGAATCCAGGTGTTCTACCCCTGAGCTATATTCCTATTCCTTTTTTTTTTTGGCCCCGGGCTAGCCTCAAATTTGTGATCTTCCTGCCTCAGCCAACTGAGTGGGATTACAGATGTGCACTACCATGTGTTTTAATACTTACAACTATAAATGTTGCTTTTGCTGTCTTCTATAAGTATCAGTATACTATTTTCATTTATCTCTAAGTATTTTCTAATTCCCTTATGATTTCTTTGATACATTTGTTGTTTGGATATACGTTGTTTAATTTGTATAGTTTCGTGAATTTCCTAGTCTTAGATCTGTTATTGATTCTGAAATCCATCCTTTTATAGTCATGGAAGCTGCTTTGTATGATATATGTCTTTAAAATGTATTGAGAGTTAATTTGTAGCCTAACATATGGTATATCCTGGAAATTTTCCCATGTTCATTGAGCAGAACATGTATTTTGTCATTTTTGCATTATTCGTCTGTTGGATCTAGTCGGCTTGTTGTGTTGTTCAAGTTCTATATTCCCTTACTTAATCTTCTGTCTTGGGCTGGGATTGTGGCTCAGCGGTAGAGCGCTCGCCTAGCACGTGCGCGGCCCGGGTTCGATCCTCAGCACCACATACAAATAAACACATTGTGTACAACTAAAGTAAATAAATAAATATTAAAAAAAAATCTTCTGTCTGGTTATTCTGTTATTGAGAGAAGATACTGAAGTCTCCAAATACTAATGCAAAACTGTTTCTCATTTCTTAGTTTTTGTGTCAAGTATTTTGAATTTTATCATCAGATGTATGAATGTTTATTATATTGTCATTAAACATTTTGTTAATATATAATGCAGTTCTTTTTTTTTTTTTTAACACTTTTTTTAAAGTCTCTTTTGTGTGCATGGAATCCTCCCCTTCCCCACCTTTTACCTTCAATTTATTTCTAAAGTATATCTTTTGTATAAGGCATATAGTTGGTTCATGTGTTTTTATCCATCTGCCAATCTCTTTCTTTCTTTCTTTTTCTTTCTTTTTTTTTTTTATGGTACTGGGGATTGAACCCAGGGGTGTTCTATCAACAGCCCTTTTTATTTAGAGAACAGGGTCTTACTAATTTGCCCAGGCTGGCTTTGAACTTGTGATCTTGTCTCTGGAATTGCTGGTAGTAAAGGTGTGTCCAACTGCACCTGACTCTGTTTTTCAGTTGGAGAGTTTGATCCATTTATATTTAAACTAATAGCTAAGAAGGAGCTTATATGATTTTGTTATTTGTGTTTTATATGCCGTATAAATTTTTTTGCTCTCATTTTTGGAATTACTGTCTTTTTTTGTTGTACTTGTTCTTGGGGATTGAACCCAGGGGTGCTCAATCACTGAGCCACATCCCCAGGCATTTTTGATATTTTATTTAGAGACAGGATCTCACTGAGTTACTTAGGGCCTCTCTAAGTTGCTGTGGCTGGCTTTGAACTCACTATCTTCCTGCCTCAACTTCCTGAGCTGTTGGAATTACAGGTGTGCCCCACTGCTGCTACTGTCTTTTTTTGTTTAGTTTTTTCTTTCTTTCTTTCTTTTTTTTTTTTAAAGAAACTAAAGTTTCTTTCCCCTTTTTGGTGTGTGTTGTTAAACAGGCATTTTCTTTTTCGGTTACCATGAGGATTATATTTAACATTCCTAAACTGTAGCACTCTAATTTGAATTTATCCTAGTTTAACTTTAATAACATATAAAATGCTGCTCCTTTTCAGCTCTGCCCCTACCACTTTCAATTGTTGATGTTATAAGATTACATCTTTATACACTGTGCTCCTAATTATTAAAAACCTAGTATTATTTTGAATGCACTAGTCTCTTAAGTAGAAAACAAAATGTAGAGTTTTAAATCAAGTTACAATAATATTAGCTTCTAGACTAATAAAATTTTAATGTGTTAGTCTCTTGAATCATGTAGAAAAGAAAAACAGTAGCAAATCATTGTTACATTAGTGCTATTTTATAATTACCCATTTACGTTATAGATACCTTCATTTATTCATAGGATTTCAAAATATTGCCTAGAATCCTTTCTTTTCACTTTGTAGGACTTGTTTAATCTTTTCTTCCTGGACAGATGCAGTGGTAATGAGCCTTAAGACATCTGGGAATGTCTTAAGGCACTGTTTTGCTGATTATAGGATTCTTGGTTGATAATTGATAGATTTTTTTTTTCATTGAGCACTTTGAATATGTTGGCCCTCTGCTTCTGGCCTTCATAGTTCTTCTTTTTTTTTTTTTTTTTTTTTTTTGGTGGTACCGGGGATTGAACTCGGGGGCACTCAACCACTGGGTCACATTCCCAGCCCTTTTTTTGTATTTTATTTAGTGACAGGGTCTCACTAAGTTGCTAAGTGCCTCACCATTGCTGAGGCTGGCTTTGAACTCACAATCCTCCTGCTTCAGCCTCCAAAAGTGCTGGGATTACAGGCATGTGCTATCACGTTCAGCTCTTCATACTTCTTGATAAAAATTTAAAAAAGATCTGCCAATGTTTTGTTTGTTTGTACTGGGGATTGGACCCGGAGCTTTGTGATTGCTAGATGAGTGTTCTACCACTGAGCTACATCCCCAACCCATGTGCTGATGTTCTTATTGAGGATCCCTGTATATGAGAAGTCTTGCTGCTTTCAAGATCTTTCTCTTTGGAAAGTTTGATTATGATTTATCTTGGCATGAATCTCTTTATATTCATCTTACTTGGAATTTATTGATCTTCTTGATTGTTTACATTCATGTCTTTAATCAAATTTGAAAAATATTTTAACAGTATTACTTCTGTATTTTTCTCTGTCATCTTCTGAGATTCCCAAAATGCATATGTTGGTCTTGTTGATGATTCAAAAGTCTCTTAGACTCTGTTTATTTTACCCTTTTTCTTTCTGTTTCTTAGACTCAGTAACTTCCATTGTCCTATCTTCAAAGTATTGATTGTTCCTTCTGCTCAAATCTGCCTTTGAATCATCTGGTGATTTTTTTGTTTTGTTTTGTTTTTGTTTCAGTTGTATTCAGCTTAGAAAGCTTTTTGGTTTCTTTTGAGTTTTTTTTTTTTAATTTCATCATTGACATTTCTATTTTGTTCAAGCATTGTTTTCCTGATTTTCTTCACATCTTTCTTTAGTTCTTTGAGCATCTTTAAGACACTTGTTTTAAAGTTTTGTCTAATTTATCTTATATCAAGTGTTTTTCAGGGTCATTTTATTTTGTTCCTTGAACTTTCCTATTTACATATTTTGTGATTTTGTTTGTTTTGGTGGTTCTTGTTGACAACTGTACATTTAAATCTAATAATGTGGTGACTCTAGAAACCAGAGTCTCCTTCTAAAAGATTTCCTGACATTTGCTATTATTTTTTATTTTTAATTATTCTAGTTGCCTCTGTGCCAAAGAGCCTTAGGTCATGTCTTCTCAGGTCTATTCTTAACCAGAACTTTTTCTTGAGTTTGTATGATCTCTTTTTAATAATCTCTGTATATGTAGTTTTTTTCCTGGTCTTTAAGTTTTGGCTCTCAAAAAAGGGAAAAAGAAAAATGAAAGGGGTGATGATAGGATATCGACTCTTTCAATCTCCTGGAAGTCGCTTTAGCTGGAAAGGAAAGGACTTGTACCAACATTGGCTGCTGGGCTCTTTATATGCATCTCTGTGATCAGAAGTAATCAGCAGTGACAGCCCCAAGGACCTCCGCCCTAACGTGGCCAGGCGCAGGTCAGTCCTGCCAACCTCTGCCCCAGCGCAGGCGGGCCCAGGTCAGCCTAGTCCACTCCCGTGGAGCTCAGGCAGGCCTAGGACAGCTTCACTGACCTCTGCTGAGTGGACCGCCTCTTCCAACCAGCAGACCACTGTAGGAGCTCAGATTCAACCAGTTAGGCCCATACCAACATGTGTGGGACCCAGCCCCAGGGTAGGTCCAGATTCCACTACCCTACCCCCACCTGGGAGCACAAACCTAACCCACTTGACACTGCAGACATAGCCATAGCCTTCCCCATGCAGTAGCCCCTATCTTTTGACAACAGACAGGGCCTAAAAGTAGCCGCATCTCAGAGCAGGCATCCCAAAGACATTATATGGCCCACCCTTTCAGCCCCATCTCTGGAAGATGTTGCATTCATCTTGGGGCACCTTCACTGTTATCTAGAGTTACCTCCACTACTGCCGACAACCACCTTTAGTTACAGTAGCATACATCAAGGGACACCTGCAGGTTCTGAAAGCCCAACATTAAGGTGAGCACAGACAACCTGCATAGATATTACAAGAATATAGGGTAGAAACTGTAATATCTCAGATCTACACTGCAAGAAAGGAAGGTAAATAGACAACATGAAAAAACAAGGGAGGAAAGTACCCCAAACAAACCAGGATACTACAATAAAAGAACCCGTGCTCAGCGAAGTTGATGAAATGTCAGAGAAGGAGTTCAGAAGGTTCATAATTAAAATGATCTGTGAATTAAAGAATGACCTAAATGAGCAAATACAGGCAAAAATTGATCACTACAACAAAGATATAGAGAGCAAATACAGGTAGCAAAAGATTACTTCAAAAAAGAGATAGAAACTCAAGAAAAAAAAAAAAAAGCCAGAAATCCTTGAAAAGAAGGAAACAATTAACCAAATAAAAAACACAATAGAAAGCATCACCAACAGACTAGATCAACTGGAAGAAAGAACTTCAGATAATGAAGACAAAGTATATAATCTTGAAAATGAAGTTGACCACACAGTGAAGATAGTAAGAAGCCATGAACAGAACGCCCAAGAATGATGGGACAGCAGCAAAAGACCAAATATAAGAGTAATTGAGATAGAGGAAGGCACAGTTTCAAACCAAAGGAATGCACAATCTCCTCAATGAGATAATATCAGAAAATTTCCCAAGCACGAAGAATGAATTGGAAAACCAAATACAAGAGGCTTACAGGACACCAAATGTACAAAATTATAACATATCTACACCAAGACATATTATAATGAAAATTTCTAGCATACAGAATAAGGATAGAATCTTAAAGGCCATAAGAGAGAGGAATCAGATCATATATAGGGGGAGACCAATTTGTATCACAGCAGATTTTTCAACTCAGACACTCAAAGCCAGGAGATCATGGAACAACATATACCAAGCTCTGAAAGAAAAGTGATGCCAATCAAGAATCTTATATTCAGCAAAATTAAGCTTTAGATTTGAGGACAAAATAAAAACCTTCCATGATAAACAAAAGTTAAAAGAATTTACAACTAGAAAGCCAGCACTACAGAACATCCTCAGCAAAATATTCCATGAAGAGGAAATGAAAAACAATGATAAAAATCAGCAGAGGGAGGTATTACACTAAAGGAAAAACCAATCAGAGGAGAAACCATGTCAAGTTAAATACCAAAAATAAACAAAAAATGGCTGGGAATACAAGTCATGTCTCAATAATAACTCTGAATGGTAATGGCCTAAACTCACCAATCAAAAGACATAGACTAGCAGATTGGATCAAAAAAACAGACCCAATAATATGCTGTCTCGAAGAGACTCATCTCATAGGAAAAGACATCCACAGGCTGAAGGTGAAAGATTGGGAGAAATCCTACCACTCACATGGACTGAGGAAACAAGCAGGGGTTTCCATCCTCATTTCAAATAAAGTAGACTTCAAGCTAAAGTCAATCAAAAGGGATAAAGAAGGACACTACATACTGCTCAAGGGAACCGTACACCAACAAGACTTAACAATAATAATGGAGTATCCATGTTCATCAAACAAACTCTTCTCAAGTTCAAGAGTCAAACTGACCACAACACAATAATTCTTGGAGACTTTAACACACCCCTTTTACCACTGGATAGATATTCCAAACAAAAGCTGAACAAAGAAACTATAGAACTCAAAAATACAATAAACAACTTAACTGACTTATGTAGAATATTTCATCCTTCAATGAGCGAATTCACTTTCTTCTCAGCAGCACATGGATCCCTTTGTAAAATAGACAATATACTATGCCACAAAACAACTCTTAGCAAATATGAAAAATAGAGATACTACCCTGCATTCTATCAGACTGTAATGGGATGAAATTTGAAATCAATGATAAAATAAGAAATAAAAGCTACTCCAACACCTGGAGACTAAATAATATACTACTGAATGAACAGTGGGTTGCAGATGACATCAAAGAGGAGATTAAAAAATTCTCAGAGGTGAATGAGAACACAGACACAACATATCAAAATCTCTGGGACACTATGAAGGCAGTTCTGAGAGGAAAGTTCATTGCATTGAGTTCATTCCTCAAAAGAAGAAAAAAATTAACAAATAAATGACTTAATTTTACATCTCTCAAAGCTCTAGAAAAAGATGAACAATCTAACACCCAAAGCGGTAGAAGACAGGAAATAATTAAAATCAGAGCTGAAATCAATGCAATTGAAACAAACAGTTGAAAAAATTGACAAAACAAAAAGTTGGTTCTTTGAAAAAATAAATAAAATTGACAGACCCTTAGCCAGGCTAACAAAGAGAAGGCAGAGAAAACTCAAATTACTAACATATGTGATGAAAAAGGAAATATTACAGTAGACACTATAAAAATACAGAAGATAATTTGAAATTATTTTGAAAATTTGTACTCCAATAAAATACAAAACATCGAAGGCATCGACAAATTTCTAGAGTTGTATGATTTGCCCAAATTGAAGCAGGGTGATATACATAATTTAAACAGACCAATTTCAAGCAGTGAAGTAGAAGATGCCATCAGAAGCCTACCAACCAAGAAAAGCCCAGGACCAGATGGATACACATCCGAGTTCTACCAGACCTTTAAAGAAGAACTAATACCAATACTCTTCAATTTATTTCAGGAAATAGAAAAAGAGGGAGCACTTTCAAACTCATTCTATGAGGCCATTATCACCCTGATCCCCAAACTAGGCAAAGACGCATCAAAGAAAGAAAACTTCAGACCAATACCTCTAAAGAACATACATGCAAAAATTCTCAGTAAAATTCTGGCAAAGCGGATACAAAAACATATCAAAAATATGGTACACCACGATCAAGTGGGGTTCATTCCAGGGATGCAAGGTTGGTTCAACATACAGAAATAGATAAATGTAATTCATTACATCAGTAGACTTAAAGATAAGAACCATATTATTTTCTCGATAGATGCAGAAAAAGCATTCGACAAAATATGGCACCCCTTTATGTTCAAAACAATAGAAAAACTAGGTATAACAAGAACATATTTCAACATCGTAAAAGTTATCTGTGCTAAGCCCCAGGTCAATATCATTCTAAATGGAGAAAAAATTGAAAACATTCCCTCTAAAAACTGGAACAAGACAGGGATGCCCTCTTTTACCACTTCTATTTAACATAGTACTTGAAACACTAGCCAGAGCAATAAGACAGATGAAAGACATTAAAGGGATACAGATAGGTAAAGTAGAACTCAAATTATCACTGTTTGCTGATGATATGATTTTATGCCTAGA
Source organism: Tamias sibiricus (assembly GCA_025594165.1). Lineage (NCBI taxonomy): Eukaryota > Metazoa > Chordata > Mammalia > Rodentia > Sciuridae > Tamias > Tamias sibiricus. The sequence goes on from CM046673.1 coordinate 26,997,814, forward strand.
AGACCCAAAAATTCACCCGAAAACTCCTAGAACTCATAAATGAATTAATCAAAGTAGCAGGATACAAAATCAACACCCATAAATCTAAGGCATTTCTATATATCAGTGACAAATCCTTTGAAAGGGAAATGAGGAAAACCCCGTTTACAATAGCATAAAAAAAAAAAATACTTGGGAATCCCCTTAACCAAAGATGTGTAAGACCTCTATAATGAAAACTACAGAACACTAAAGAAAGAAATTATATAAGACCTTAGAAGATGGAAAGATCTACCTTGTTCTTGGGTAGGCAGAATTAATATTGTCAAAATGACCATACTACCAAAAGTGCTGTACAGATTTAATGCAATTCCAATTAAAATCCCAATGACATTCCTCATAGAAATAGAAAAAGCAGTCATGAAATTCATCTGGAAAAATAAGAGACCCAGAATAGCTAAAGCAATCCTTAGCAAGAAGAGTGAAGCAGGTGGCATCACTATACCAGACCTTAAATTATACTACAGAGCAATAGTAAGAAAAACAGCATGATATTGGCAATAAAATAGACTGGTAGACCAATGGTACAGCATAGAGGGCACAGAGACTAACGCATATAATTTTAGTTATCTTATATTAGACAAAGGTGCCAAAAATGTACATTGGAGAAAAGATAGCTTCTTCAACAAACGGTGCTGGGGAAACTGGAAATCTATATGCAACAAAATGAAATTAAACCCCTATCTCTCACCATGCACAAAACTCAACTCAAAGCAGATCAAGGATCTAGGAATTAGACCAGAGACACTACACCTAGTAGAAGAAAAAGTAAGCTCTAATCTCCAACACGTAGGATCAGGCCGCAAGTTCCTTAATAAGACTCCTATAGCGTAGGAATTAATATCAAGAATCAATAAATGGGATAGATTCAAACTAAAAAGCTTCTTCTCAGCAAAAGAAGCAATCAGTGAGGTGAATAGAGAGCCTACTAAATTGGGAACAAATTTTTGCCACATGCACATCAGATAGAGCACTAATCTCTAGAATATATAAAGAACTCAAAAAATCTTAACACCAAAAAAAAACAAATAACCCAATCAATAAATGGGCCAAGGACCTGAAAAGACACTTCTCGGAAGAAGATATCCAGTATCAACAAATACATGAAAAAATGTTCAACATCTGTGGCTATTAGACAAATGCAAATCAAAAGCACTCTAAGATTTCATCTCACACCAGTCAGAATGGCAGCTATCAAGAACACAAACAACAATAAAGGTTTGAGAGGATGTGGGGAAAAAGACACACTCATACATTGCTGTGGGACTGCAAAATGGTGCAGCCAATATGGAAAGCAGCATGGAGATTCCTTGGAAAACTGGGAATGATGATCCAGCTATCCCACTCCTCAGTCTATACCCAAATAACTTACAAACAGCATACTACAGGGACACAGCCACATCAGTGTTTATAGCAGCACAATTCACAATAGCTCAGCCAGCCCCATTCCTTGGGGGCTCGGGGCTCAAGGTGAGGCAGAACATCATGGCAGATAAGTGTGGCAGAGGGAAGTGACTTACATGATCAGGAAGCAGAAAGAGACTCTCCTCGTCAGACACAAAATATATACGCCAAAGGCATGCCCCCAATGATCCACCTCCTCCAGCCACACCCCCAATGACCCACCTCCTCCAGCCACACACCATTGCTTTTAGTGACCACCATCAGGGGATTAATTCACTGATTGATTAAGGCCCTCATAATTGGTCATTTCTCCTCTAAAACTTTGTGCATTGTCCCACACATGAGCTTTTGGGGGACACCTAATATCTAAATCATTAAAATACAGTTGCTCTAGGAATATGTAATAGCTTTCTACCCTAGAGTTGGAGGTGGGGATAGGCAGCTCTTTCTTTCCTAATAGCAATTAACCAAAATTTAATTTGCTATCTAAGCCTTTCCTTGGAATTTGTAAGCTTTAGTAGAATCTACAGTTCCAAAATCATTAGTTCAGATTATCCTGTGTAGTTGTCTAGGTGTGTAGAAAGAGATTCCTGATACTTCCTATTTTACCATCTTCTCCCCATAGTGTTCTGTCCTGTACTCCTTCAAACCCCTGTAACAGTTACAATATGAATTAAACATTAAAATACAACTTAGGTGCATGGCATTGGATGGCTTTATATTATAGTTGACTTTTTTATGTTATGCCTTTCCATCTCTTGAGACTTAGTTTGATAAAATTATAGACCAATATCTCTCATCTCATTTTCCCATAGTAACCTTTACAGAGCAGCCTTAAAGGGAAGTGGGGAGTATGATCATTTCTACTTCATAAGGTTGTGGGGAGGATTGTGTATTTGTGTAAATATAGCTAACATGTTTTACATGATTTTCTGTGTCAGGCACCGTTTTAATTCTCATATAATAAATAATCGATGCATGGTGTTCATATGCCAGATATAATAATTATTTTTACTATTTATTCAATAGAAATTAATATAAAGTTTGCCTCGTGGTAGAACACTACACATCTTTTATTAAATGGCCTGTCTTTGTGTACTGATCCTAGTAGTTACCAGAAATGTGGTTATTAATCCTTCCAACATTAGTGACAGAATGACTTTTTGAGTTGCCGTATGGTTCTGGGTTCTGTCAAGAATGTTCATAACCATTTTTATCTGTGTTGCTGTTCTTTAATTGTAATATGTACATGAATTCTGTTTTTCTGTTCATAACCGTGGGTGGTTATTGTTCTGCTTTTCCACTGCAAAAGATGCCCTGTGGATGACCACCACTGTAAATTGTTACATAGATATCACATTTGTATCATCTTTGTGTACTTTAGAACCTTAAGATGTTATTTTGTTCCTGTAGTGCTGTATAGAGAGGAACAAAACCAGTAAAAGAATTTTATGAAAACCCTCTATATATCCATTTTTTAAAAGGATATGTTTTTACAGCTGCAAGGTGGGAGGCTATTTTTAGGCCAAATGGCTTATTTTTTAAAAAAATGGTGGTGAGTGAGGTCTACTTATCATCTATTGTAGATTATTATTCCTGCAGTTCTAGCTGGACGTATGTGTTAACTTATTTGCTCAACATTGCCAGCCTTACTGATTTCATTTCTATAAGTATAATTGTATCAGAAGAGCAAGTAATAACACTGATATTGGCCTCCTTTTTGTGTGTGTTGATTTTATATTTTAAAAAATGTTGCATACTTTTATACAAAAAGTTAAGCAATATAGAAAAACACAAATAACTCGAATCCTTCCATATAAATATGACCTTCATTCCTTATATCTCTGTGCATCAAGCTAGTATATTGCCATGAAATCTGAAGCAGGAAAGGAATGTAGGATGGACAGAATAATCAAGATTGTCAATTGCTGCAGAAGAGGCAGAAAGAATGTGGATTGAGAACTTCTGTAGCTTTGTTAATTTGGACATCATTGGTGATTTTTTTTTTTTAATTTTTTAGTTATAGGTGGACACAATACCTTTATTTTATTTATGTGGTGCTGAGGATCGAACCCAGGACCTCTCACACATTTGAGAAGAGTGCTCTACCGCTGAGCCATAGCCCCAGCCTCTGGTCTTTTTTTTTTTTTTTTTTTTTTGATTGATTGATTGATTTTTGTGGTGCTAGGGATTGAATCCAGGGCCTTGTGCATGTGAGGCAAGTACTCTACCAGCTGAGCTATATCCCCAGCCCATTATTGGTGAATTTTGTGGTGGAAGTTTTTAAGGAGTCCTAGAAAGGGGAGGCCATGGTACAAGGAGTCAAGGTAAAGCAGGGCCATGAATACGTAAAATTAGTAAGGTCACACTCTTAATTTTGCTGTGGTTTAAAAAAAAATTTTTTTTTAAGGTAGTTTGGCAGTATAAGAATAAGGATTGAGGGACATCAAGAAACAAAGGATTCTAACTGAAGAACAAATGTTGACACAGTAGGCCCTTGTGAGCAAGCTGTTGGGAGAGCCAACTGTATACCTTTTTATTGCTGTGAAAGTCACAAATAACTCTGGGTTCTGGGGTTGGGGTTGTAGCTCAGTGGTTCTAGGTTGGGGTTGTAGCTCAGTTGGGGTTGCCTAGCACCAGTGAGGCCCTGGGTTCTGTCCTCAGCACCACATAAAAACAAATAAATAAGCCGGGCGCAGTGGCGCACGCCTGTAATCCCAGCACTTTGGGAGGCTGAGGCAGGAGGATCGCGAGTTCAAAGCCAGCCTCAGCAATGGCGAGGCACTTAGCAACTCAGTGAGACCCTGTCTCTAAATAAAATACAAAAAAGGGCTGGGGATGTGGCCCAGTGGTCGAGTGCCCCTGAGTTCAATCCCTGGTACCCAAAAAACAAAACAAAACAAAAAAAGAAAACAAATAAATAAAATAAGTATTAATTAAGAAAAAAATAATAAATAACTCTGGGTTTTAAACAACTGGCCTAATATGAACTTTTATTTATTTGCTTATTTATGTATTTAGCAGTGCTGGGAATTAAACTTGGGGCCTTGCGCATGCTAGGCAAGTGCTCTACCACTGAGCCCCAGCCCCAACCCCCTAATCTGCTTTTATTTTGTAGGAGGGAAAATATGCCTGTATTGAAAAATCTTGACCATAGTTGTTAATTAAATTTCATTGAGTCATCAGAAGTTTATACCTATTGAAAATTTCTACAGGTTTTAATGCTGACACTGCAGAATGATCCTCCTTCTTTGGAAACTGGTGTTCAAGATAAAGAAATGCTGAAAAAATATGGAAAATCATTTAGAAAAATGATTTCATTGTGCCTTCAAAAGGATCCAGAAAAAAGGTAAAATATGAGAGAAACCATACTTTTCTGTCCATTGATACCTAAACCATTGTGGGTAATCTGAGATTCATATCTAAAGGGCTAACTATAAAGTTTAAAAGGCACACAGAGACTGTTTTACAAGACTATTTTACAGTGACTGTCTTGATTTTTGCCTTCTTTTTAGTATACAGTGTACCCTAAATAGTTTAAACTATTTCTTAGTGTTCCAGAGCTATAAAATTATATATTGTAAATGCTATATTAGTAAAAAGCCAGGTTAATGGGAGATGTTCTTATTTACTTTGCTGTGCTGGGAATTAAACTTTTAATTAAAATTTTAAGTAAACAAATATCTTAATGCCATTTGTAATTTAATAACAAAAAAATACACATAACAAGTTTATATTTAATGTCAAATAGTAGTACTTATTTCCATGTTAGAAAGCTTTTAGTAAGTGGACCATAATTTCAAGTTGCCTCTTTGTCAGTACTAGACAGATTGAATGGCAAGTGAAAAAATAAATAAGAATATTCAATGCATGTATTTTTGTCTATTAAATATCATTATAGAATGTTGGAGATTGTTGAATACAAGCTTTTCTTTTTTGTGGTCACCCAGATGCCTAGTCATAGAGGTGGGACTTGAATCCAAAAGTCTTGAATCATAATTTAGGGCTCTGTTCTATACCTTATTTTTCTGTTTCATATATGTATAGTCAGTTCTGCATAGAGACAGGTTTCACATTCACAGGTTCAGCCAACCATGAATCAGAAATATTCTAGAATAAAAGTAAAACTATACTGAACATATAAACTTTTTCTTATAATTATTTCATAAGTAGTATAGTATAAAAACTATTTACATAGCATTTGTATTTTATTGGATATTATAAGTAATCTGGAGATGTTTTGAAGTATATGGGAGGATTATGTATAGATTATATGCAAATACTATGTCATTTCTTATAAGGGACTTTAATATCTACAGATTTTGATAGTGGTGAGGGGTTCTGGAATCAGTTCTTCTGGGATACCAAGGGACAACCGTGTATTCCACTGAGTTTCTTAGTACTAAAAGTTCTTTAATTTTGTTTTCTCTAAAGGTCGACAAAAGTAGGGCTTTGACATCCCTTGATCATATCTCTAGTATATGTAATGGGGCTTCAGAATTTACTGTTGGAATTATTGGAAAGGGTCAGAAAAGAGGCAGCAAAGTTTATACCTATGTTTTAAGAATATTTTTCTGTTTCTGGGTAATGGTTAAAAAAAGGTAGGAAACACCTGCTTCTGCCAAGTTAGTGAACAAAAAGAAGAAATTCTCTTGTTACAGATAATTAGAAATGCCAGAGAAAAGCTGTCAAACTTAAAGTCCCTGGATGCCAGAAATAATGAGGTAACCATAGATTAGGGAAGAAGTATTAGGAACTAATCCAGTAGCTGCCTTCAGTGGGACTGTTCATTCCAGCAACCTGCTAGGTTTTGGATTTCTTTCTTTTTTTTTTTTTTTTTTAATTTAAATATTTATTTGTTTTAGTTGTACACAATGCCTTTATTCTTATGTGTTGCTGAGGATTGAACCCGGGCCTCGCATGTGCTAGGCCAGCACTCTACCGCTGAGCCAAAACCCAGCCCTAGGTTTTGGATTTCTAACTCCCATGTTATGACTGTAATTGAGATCTTGGGCTCCCCACCCATGAGGGGATTTTGAACTGACATGCTGCTTAAGCTAAGATCTTCAGAAGTCTATATATTCAGTAAAACAGTAAAACAGTAGACTAGAATAAAACTGTCCATCATGTCATCATCATCAAGAGAAAACAGAAATCTTTTCTGAATAATGTCAAACCCTCAACCTTGATGTTCCACAAGTTGATAGTCTAAATTCATACTACCTGTTTTACCCAGGAACCCACATATTAAAAAGTAAAAGAAAAATTGTTGCCAAGCCAATTTTACTTTTGGCTGAAGCAGTCTCAGAGAAATGCACTAGAAGAATACTTCCAAATTTCAGGTCCCATGATTCCTGTACATAATGCCCCACTGAAGATATGATCACAGTCTAAAATTACAATATACTATAAACTAGAGTTGGCAGGTGTAAGTAGAAACATTAGTTCTCCAAGATATTAAGATAATTCAATGATATCTGAAAAGACTATAAAATAAGTTTAGTAAAATAGTTGAAATCACAAAAGAAATCAGAACCCATAAGAAAAGAGTTTGAGCATGACAAAAATGTAAGCAGCACTATTAGAAATGAAAAAATATAGTAATTAAAATTACTTAATGGATTCCTTTGATTGTGGGCTGGATTGCGATTTGTTTCTGATTAAAGTATGAGAAAGAAAAAAATGGCAATTTTACAGAGAAGAAACCTGGTCGTAACTCCATCAAGTGATCAAGGTTAACATCATCATTAACATGATATAATGATACTATGTAATTGATTTGATGCAGTTAGAAGGGCACATCACCTATGAAGTATTCTTTCTTTGAATTCGTAATTTCAGTTAATAACTAGAAAACAACCAGACATCCAAATTGAGGAGTATACTGTAAAATACCTGGCCAGTACTATTTAAAAGTGTTAAGGAAGCCGGGCGCGGTGGCGCACACCTGTAATCCCAGCACTTGGGAGGCGGAGTTAGGAGGATTGCAAGTTCAAAGCCAGTTTTAGCAATGGCGAGGCACTTAGCAACTCAGTGAGACCCTGTCTCTAATAAAATACAAAAAAGGGCTGGAGATGTGGCCCAGCGGTCGAGTGCCCCTGAGTTCAATCCCCAGTACCAGAAAAAGAAGAAAAAAAAAAGTGTTAAGGAAAGGAGAGACTAAGAAACTATCACTGACTGGGGGGAGATGATGGAGACTGGCAACTCAGTGCAAGAAGGTGTCCTGCATTAGATGCTGCAGCAGAAAAATGAAAGTAATGGAAAAACTGGGGAATCTGAGTAAAGTCTGTAGTTTAGTTAAGAGAATTATACCAATGTGAATATTTTAGTTAATGGCTTGATAATTAGGCCATGGTAATGTAAAATGCTAATGTTAGTGGAAGCTGATGAAAGGTATGTGGAAACTTTGTACTAAGATAGTAAAAAGATAGTTGCAAAGATTTCAACTCTTCTGTAAGTCTAAAATTGTTATAAAATGGTTTTTAAAAAAGAAAAAATAAACCTTGGGAAGTATAGAAAATCTAATTTCTGTTTTTAAAACCAAAATTAAACTTTGTTTAGGGCATTTCTAGGATAAAACACAAGAACCCTAAATGAACTAGTTAAATGAAAGAGACACTAGAAAGGTTAACTATTGGCAAGTGGCAGGCACTTTTATAAATATTTAGTGTATGTCATCTCATTTAATTCTCATGCCATCCCATGATGATGGCACTCTTATTTTCTCTCTTTTACCAGTGAAAAAAACGGAATCAGAGGTTAAGTAACCTTGCCTAAAGTCACACATCTAATAAATGGTGGAGTTAGGATTTTGACCTATGCAATCTGACTTCAGAGTGCCTGTTTTTTTAAAACCTCATGACACTTTATTGAGGAAATTGCTCAAAATATAGCATAACATGAATGGTAGAAATATGAAAGAAAGATTAACATTCCAAGGGTGAGAAAATTCAGAGAGTGTGTGTGTGTTTATGCATATCTGTGTTCAGGTTGAGTGTCTCTTGTCTGAAAATGCTTGGGACCAGAGAGTTTTTGGAGTTCAGATTTTTTTTTTAAATTTTGGAATATTTGCATTTTACATAATGAGATATCTTAGGAATGGGATCCAAGTCTAAACACAAAATTTGTTTTTATTTCTTACGTAACATACACATAGCCTAAAGATAATTTTATGCAATATTGTTGATTTTGTGCGTGAAACAGTTTCATGGCATGGAATTTTCTACTTGTGGCATTATGTTAGCGCTCAAATTTGGATTTTGGAACATTTCAGATTTTAGATTTTTGAATTAGGAATGCTTAACCTATGTATACATAAATACACAAATATTTACATATGCACATATATGGACTAGCCAGGAAAGACTAGAGAGAATGTAGGGGAAGCAATAGTCAAAGAAATAATGGCTGAACATTTTTTCATATCGAACACTATAACCTCAGATTAAAGAACCATCTCCCCCAGATTCCGGGCATTGTCTACTTTTTCCAGTGTTCCAAAACTTCTGACATTCAGGGAACAGATTACCTACTGAGAATTAGCAGGAAGACTGAAAACCACTTCCCCATAACAATAATTGAGGCCAGCATAGTTAAATAATGCTGAGAGAAGTTAACTGTTAGCTCAGAATTCACCATCTAGTCAAACTAGCATTAAAGAGTGAGCATGAAATTAAGATATTTTTCACACAAATGTTGTTTTCCAATCACATCCTTTCACTTAACTCTTACAAAAGCTGTGCTTTAGAGCAGGGTGAGATGGTGCACACATGTAATCCCAGACACAAAGGAAGAATGCAAGTTTGGGATCACCCTGGGCAATTTAGCAACATCTTGTCTTAAGATTAAAAATAAAAAGGGCTGGGGATGCAACTCAGTGGTAGAGTTCCCCTGGATTCAATCCCCAATACTGGGGGAAAAACTTTAAAAAGAAGGAAATGAACCTAGAAGAAAGGAAAGAATAGTAAGGGGCCATCTTGGGCAAATTGTTGAAACGTAATGAAATCTTGACTAAATTTCACATTTAACTGCCTTCTTAAACACCCATTCCCATCAAATCCATGGCCTCAGGCTTATGAGGCAAATTCTGTACCACTGAGCTACACTCCTAGCCTTGCTAGTCTTCGAGGCTTTGGTGCTTAAGCTTCAATGTGCATTGAAATGACCTGGACAGTTTAAAACAAAACTGCTGACACCTGGGTTTTGTTCCAATATATTCTGCTTTCATTGTTCATTGGGATTTTTAAACACCTCAGATACTCTAACACACAGCAGTGATTAAGAACTGCTGCACACGCCTGTAATCCCAGCACTTGGGAGGCTGAGGCAGGAGGATCGCGAGTTCAAAGCCAGCCTCAGCAATGGCGAGGCACTTGGCAACTCAGTGAGACCCTGTCTCTAATAAAATACAAAAAAGGGCTGGGGATGTGGCCCAGTGGTCGAGTGCTCCTGAGTTCAATCCCCGGTACCAAAACAAAAACAAAAAAAAGGGCTGGGATTGTGGCTCAGCGGTAGAGTACTTGCCTAGCATGTGTGCGGCTCGGGTTCGATCCCCAGCACCACGTAAAAATAAAGGCATTGTACACAACTAAAACAAATAAATAAATATTAAAAAAAAATGCTGCTCAGGCTGGGGGTAGTGCTTGTCAAGTGTGTGCTAAGGCTCTGTGTTTGATCTGCAGCATGCAAAAAACAAACACCCCCCCCACCCCCCACCCCCGCTCTTAGAGGCTTGGCTAGGTAATATTGAACCTTAGATGAATTGTGATTTTTGTAGAATTACATGGTAAGTATGTGGCAAAATCAGGTGTGGGCTTTTATGTTATTCTGAAATAATGTATTTTTAAAAAGCTTTTTCAAATTAATATGATGAGTTTAGTCGAAGCTGTGAAAATATTGTGCACAGTTGAATTAAAATTGACTTTGGTTAAATCTGGGGAATATACTTTACTTTTGAAATCTTCAGGTCTTCCTTTCTTTCCCCTCCCCTCCGTTCCTTCCGTTCCTTCCTTTTTCCCCCCCCCTTCCCCCCTCTTTCTTTCTGATACTGAGATTGAAGTCAGGGCCTTATACATGATAGGCAAATGTTCTACTACTGAGCTACATCCCTGGCCCAGATCTTTAGTTTTTCAAGGGAAAATGTGAAATTTGGTTTTAAGAATCTAGTTGCCTTAAGTTGAAACTTGTCAGGCAGCCTTGTGACAAGAAGCAGAGGACTTTATTAGGACCATTTCCTCTTTTTGATCTTTAGTGTGTTTTTATGCTTTGCTAAAAATATTAAGTGTCTAATTTCTTGGGAAATAATAATATTAAATAGTAAATATGTTGAAAGCCATTAAAACATTGTTCTTCCAGAAGCAACATTTTACTAATGAAATTTTCAAAGAATGTCTTAATTATTATCAAAACATTTCTATTTGAGTGTTTTACTCTACTCAATGTCTTATACCCAGGTTATCCTACTTTTTGTTTTTTAGCAGGTTAAGGAAAGTAGAACATACTCAGTTTTTATTTTGCTGCTCAAAAAGTCATTTTCTCATTTTTGAAGATGGAAACTCACATTGCACTTGAATTAACTAAAAAAACTTTCTTTTCTGGTTTTAGACCAACAGCAGCAGAACTATTAAGGCACAAATTTTTCCAGAAAGCTAAGGTAGGATATTTTATGTGTTCATATGATGCTTCCATATTATGTTCAGTGTTCATAGGTTGTATTTCTTAAGATGATTATGTGTGGAAGAATGATAGAAGATAAAATAATTATGGGCATTATGTATATAATTTTTGGTATATAAGACGCTTGCTTTGGAATTTAGTAAATGTCTTTTTTTGGTATAAACTAAATGTCCAGTTAAACTTATCATAGCAATGTTGAATATTAATTTTTGCCATTATAATCTGTGAAAAATATTGAACTCTCATTTCAAGGTTTACTACTTAATTTGTGAATATCTTATTTCCCAAAGATAGTGGTATATTATTACAGTTGGAAATTCAGGACCAACAAAGGCCATATAATAAAGCAAACTTTTCATAATGGTTCATTCAGCACATTGAAGCTCTGTCTCAGTTTCTAAAACCATGATAGTAATGTACTATAGTAGTTTCATACCTCTTCATAAGACATGTTAATTGTGATGAACATTTCTTTATCAATTTTATTAGTTCAACAAAAACTTCTTATAAAAAGAAAATACTTTTTCCCCCCTCTAGAATAAAGAATTTCTTCAAGAGAAAATATTGCAGAGAGCACCTACCATTTCTGAAAGAGCTAAAAAGGTAAATGGGGGGATCTAATAAGTTTTCTTAGGAAATTTCTTAGAGTCTATTTATTTTTGATTTTGAAAATAAATGATAATATTCTGTTAACAGAAGCAGGATTATTCATTTACTCTTAACCTTTTCTAAAGCATTCTTTGGTATATTCATTCAGCAAATATCATTGGTATATCATATACTAGGGCATTACTCTGTAGAATACAAAGGTATGCTGGACAGTAATCTGTGATTTAATTCTGACCCCTGTCTTTCCAGCTTCCGGAATGAGTTGTGATTTTATGTAGCATTTATGACTGCAGTACCTTCTAGCTGCAAACTTTTTGTTGCTTTGACTTAAAGACCAAAAGAACCTTGATACATAAGTCATTTCCAATAACTGGTCAGAATGTGAACATACAAATAAGATCTCAGTTTGGGCTAGATGTTGAGTTTTTCCTTCCAGTAGGGAAAAAACCCTTTCTTCCCTTTCCCTTCTTTTCAACATAGACTTATCCAGAGTAAAGGAAATGAGGCCAACTGGCTTCTGCTGATGTTAAACTTGAGGGAGAAGGTAAGGAAAGGTACTGTACCTCATGGAGCATGGTGGCAGGATTGTCTGGGAAGTTAGAGTAAATCTAATAAGTGACTTATTCACTTTCATAGGTTTCAGTACTTTAGAATTCTGATATTATTTAGAAGGTTTTGATTGATAACGAACCAGAAAAGTATATTAAACTCTTTGAAATGATATTCTTAGCACTGGCAGCACAATTAACTTGTCTCTACTTTAGAGATGTATCTTCTAGAGACTTGCATACTTAAATTAAGGGTCCTTCTTGCTGGGTGTGGTGGTGTACACCTGTAATCCCAGCATCTCCAGAGGCTGAGGCAGGAGGATCATGAGTTCAAAACCAACCTCAGCAATTGAGTGAGGCCCTAAGTAATTTAGCAAGACCCTGTCTCTAGATAAAATATAAAAAGTGTTGGTGATGTGGCTAACTGGTTAAGTGCCTCTGGATTCAATTCCCGGTACCAACCAACCAACCAACCAACCAACCAACCAATAGATGACCAACCAGGGTCCTTCTTTTGTTCCCAAGGAGTTCTTAGAAGTACCAGGTTACTATTTTTTCTTTTTCAGTGGTTATATCCATTGTTATACATCAGAATCACCTTGGGACTTAAAAAAAAAAAAAAAAAAAACAAGCATCATAAGTAGTGTAATGCCAAACCAATTAAGTTATCTCTAGGAAGAGAATCTAGAAGATTACTCTTCATGGGTAGTCACTTGGTCAAACAGTCATTTGGTTGATTCTTCTATTTTATTCAGATCTCTACTCAAGCTTCATTTCCTCAAAATAGTTTTTTCTGACCATCTTAAAATGGTCCCCTCCCATCACTTTCTATTCTTTTATCTTACTTTATTTTTCTTTAAAAAACTTAACCACCATCTGGCATTTTATAGTCTTTCATTAGAACAAAAGTTTAATGAGATCAAGGACTTTTGTTTGCTGCTGTATCTTTAATAGGCCTAGATCAGTTCCTAGATATCTAGTAAATAATTTGAATGCATATTAAAATCTTTATGCTTTATAATTGTTTGCAGTAAATCCCAACTGAGAGATGTATTTAATATCTTCAGTGTAATTTATTTAGGAAGATTGACCCGCAAAAAGATAACAGTGAATATCTACATTTATTTCCACTGTCTACTTAATAAAGGAGATGTTAAGAAAATTCATAAACTCCTAATTGACAAAATATGAGAGAAATGAAAGCTGCAACCAAGTTTTCAAAATTTTGATGCCAATGAGCTAGTGGTAAGGGACTTGGCAAGTCAGAGGACTCCAATTGCTAAACCAGCATTAAAGTTTTAGAACCTGCTTTACACAGCAGAACCCCAAAACCTAAGGGCGTTAGCAATACCAGGTACCTTTAGAGTACAAGTAGGGCTAAAAGCTAAAAGATTGGTTGACAGTAGTATTAAGATAGAGTCAGACTCTAGTTTCTGTCCCTCACTCCATGCTGTATACTAGGCATTGTATGGAGGTTTATTCTGCAGAAAGATAAAAGAAATGGTGTTTATACTAAAGGACACTAAGCACAGTTGAAGAGTAAAAATAACTTACATTTCATTGAATGTGTACATACTGAATGTTAAAACTCTCCATGGGGCTGGGATTGTGGCTCAGCGGTAGAGCGCTTGCCTAGCACATGCGCGGCCCGGGTTCGATCCTCAGCACCATGTACAAATAAATGCATTGTGTACAACTAAAGCAAATAAATAAATATTTAAAAAAACTCTCCAGTCATATTACTTTATTCAGTTACTTCAACATGAGCATGAAAACTTATTATCCTTCAGACAAATATTGGAATATCTAATCAAGATCAATCCAACTAGCTCAAGAGGAAAGACTTAAAAGGTACTGATGTTTAGGGTTCCCCTGTGAAATGCCTACCCAGATCTTTCCGCAGCAAAACTCATAATCAGCAAATTCTACCCCCTTAAAAGCTTAGTGCTTCCATCTGATTTTTTTAGTTTCTGGATCTTAATAATGTAGAAATCTAGGATCAAAGGGTATATGAGGAAAACTCTTTAAAACCAAAAAAGAACAAACAACCCACATAGGACAAATGAACACAGGGGAAAAAGGAAAAACTTAAAAGAGAAAACAGATTATATAGAAAGATAGTTTAAATAAAATCATAACTCTTTAGAGATAAGAATTTGCCTTCATAAAACAAGAACATGATGTTATTTAAAAAAGAAGCATTTGTGCCAAGACAATTCAATGAGTAAAGAACAGTCTTCAACAAATAGTGCTGGGAGAATGAAGTTGGGTCCTTTCTTCCCACCAAACAAAAAAGTTAGCTTAGATTAGATTATAGACCTAAATGTAAGAGCTGACACTTTCTTTTCTTTTTTTTTTTTCTTTCTTTCTTTCTTTCTTTTTTTTTTTTTTTTTTTTTTTTGGTAGCAGGGATTGAACTCAGGGGCACTCGACCACTGGGCCATATTTTTTTTGTATTTTATTGGAGACAGGGTCTCACTGAGTTGCTAAGTGCCTCGCCATTGCTGAGGCTGGCTTTGAACTCGCAATCCTCCTGCCTCAGCCTCCCAAGTGCTGGGATTGCAGGCGTGTGCCACCGCGCCCGGCTAACACTTTAATTCTTGAAAGAAGGTACAATAGTCCCCTCACCTGCAGTTTTATTTTCCTCAGCTTTGGTTACCCATGATAAACTGAAAATATTAAATGGAAAATTCCAGAAATAATTCATAAGTTAAAAATTCTGCACAATGAAATCTTGCTTTGTCCTGCTCTGTCCCAGGTGTGAATCATCTCCTTGTCCAGCATATTCATGCTGTGTATACTACTACCAGCCCATTAGTTACTTAGTAGCCATCTCAGTTATCAGATTGACTATCATTGGTATCGCAGTACTTGTGTTTAGGTAAATGTTATTTTATTCAATAATAGACCTAAGCATAAGAGTAATAATGCTGACAATTTTATTGAGGGGGGCTGGGGTAGTGGCTCAGCAGCAGAGCGTTCGCCTCGCACGTGCGCGGCCCGGGTTCGATCCTCAGCACCACGTAAACATAAATGCATTGCATCGTGTACAACTAAAGTAAATAAATAAATATTAAAAAATTTATTGAGGCATGTTATTATAATTGTTCTATATTAGTGTTCGTTATTATTAATCTATTACTATGCATAATTTTATAAATTAAACTTTTATCATAGGTGTTTATAGGAAAAAACAGCATATATAGGATTAGGTACTATCTTTGGTTTCAAGAATTCACTGGAATGTATTTACTAGGGAAGGAGGGACTTGTTCATAGGGATAAATCTTTGGGACCTTGAATTAGGCAAAGCTTTCTAAGATATGACACCAAAATCAATAAAATAAAAAAATTGATAAATGGACTTCATCAGAATGAAAAGCTTTTGTGCTTCAATAGATACCATCAAGAAAGTGAAAGAAGCTGGGCGTGGTGGCGTACGCCTGTAATCCCAGCACTTGGGAGGCTGAGGCAGGAGAATCCTGCGTTCACAGCCAGCCTCAGCAATGGTGAGGCACTTAGCAACTAAGTGAGACCCTGTCTCTAAATAAAATACAAAAAATGGCTGGGTATGTGGCTCAGTGGTCGAGTGCTCCTGAGTTCAATCCCTGGCACCAAAAAAAAAAAAAAAAAAAAGAAAGAAAGAAAGTGAAAGAAGCTTACCAAATGGGAGAAAATATTTGTAAACCGTAATGTAATAAGGAACTTGTATCTGGACTTTATAGAGAATTCCTTCAATTCAGTAATGAAAAGACAACTCAGGGGGGCTGGGGTTGTGGCTCAGCGGTAGAGCGCTTGCCTAGCATGTACATGGCCCGGGTATGATCCTCAGCATCACGTAAAAATAAAGGCATCGTGTACACTAAAACAAATATATAAATATTTAAAAAAAGACAACTCCGTTGAAAAAATGGGCAAAGGATTTGGATAGTAACCTCTTCAAAGAAGATATACAAATGGCTGATAAACACATTAAAAGATGCTCAATATCATTTGCCATTAGAGAAATGAGAATTAAAATAACAATAATATACTTTACACCAACTAATAACGGCTGTCATTAAAAAAATGAACAATTATGGGTAAAGATGTGGAGAAACTGGAATCCTCATATACACTCCTGCATGTAAAATTAGCAGCAGTTTTGAAAAATAGCCTGGGGGTTCCTGAAATGGCCGGAGTTGTTGTATAACCCAGCACTTCTACTCCTAAGCATACCCAAGATTATTGAAAACACATGTACATACAATAGGATGTTATTCAGGAATAATAAGAATGAAGTACAGATGGTGTTCAACTTAGGATTTTTTTCAACTTTATGATTGTGCTTAAGTAATAGGCACAATGGTTTTCAGTAGAAACCATACCGTCATTCTGTAACTTGATCTTTTTCTGCGCTAGCAATATTTGTATAGTACTCTCTTAAGATGCTGGGCAGCCTCAGCTCCCATTCAGCTATACAATAATAATAAACAACTGGTAATCTATACTGTACTGTGTTGCTAAGCTATGGTATTTGGTAGGTTAGATACGTTAAAATACATTTTGGCTTATAATATGTTCATCATAAAATGGGTTTATTGGAGCACAATCCCATCAGAAGTCTAGGAGGACCTGTAATACAGACACATGTTATGGATTAACCTTTAAAACATTATACTAGTGAAAAAGAAACCAGGTACTAAAGACCATATATTATATGATTTCATCTACGTGAAATATTTAGAATAGGCAAATGTATAGAGACAAAAGTAGATTAGTGGTTGCCTAGTACTGGGGGAATTGGAGAGAATGGACAGTGACAGCTAAGGGGTGTGGTATGCTTTGAGAGTGGTGATGAAAATGTTCTAAATTTGATTGTAGTGATGACTGCACAACTTTGAATGTTACTAAAAATTATTGTACTGTATACTTTCAGTGGCTCCGTTGGTAGATAAATTATATCTCAATAAAGCTATCATATTTTTTTTGAAAAACAAAAGAGCATTGAGAGAATGGTACTACCATCACCAAAAAGTTCTTAGAAATTAAAAACATTGAGGAGAAGAATTTCATTCTCTCTCTCTCTCTCTCTCTCTGTCTGTGTGTGTGTGTGTGTGTGTGTGTGTGTGTTTGTGTGGTGGTGGGGATCAAACCCAGGGCCTTGTGCATGCATGGCAAGCACTCTACCAACTGAGCCATATATATCCCCAGCAGAGGAATTTCAGCACAAAGTTTGTAGGATAAAGTTGAGGAAATTTCCCAGAAAGAGCCTAAAGGCCCTGAAGTAAATAACAGAAAAGATGGACATTAAAGGATCATTTAAAAAGGTTCAGCATTTGAGTAAAAAGAGTTCCAGAAAGGGAGAAATCAAACAAAAGAGAAGAAGGAAACCATTGAAGAAATAATTCAAGAAAAATTTCCACAACTAGTTATAAATTTCCAGATTGAAAGAGCCTGAGTACCCAGCACAATGAACAAAAATAGACTAATACTGATGTACATTACTGTCAAAAGTCAGAATACTAGAGGCAAAAAGAAACCTAGAAAAGGGAGGAAATGTAACAAGAAAGATCAGGAGTCACAGTGACCTCAGTAAGCCAGAGTGTAGTGGAACCAGTTATCTTCAAATTGTGAGGGGGGAAATATTTCTAACTCAGACTCCTTTCCTCTACAAGATCATGAATGAAATGTGGGGATGCAATCAGGATATGTTTAGAAATGCCTGGCATTAATAAATGTGGAGGAAGTACTTAAACTAAAAAGAGGGCAGTTGTATGATCCAGGAAGCACAATCCTCTGCCTTGTGGTAGAGCACCATCTGAATTAGCCCTGATGTGAAGTTAGGCTGGCTGGAGCAGATGGGGGAAGAGGGGGCGCCCTGGGGAGGGGCTTCTTTAAGATTACACCAATAGAATGCCTAATGTATTTAATGTGGTGAGAGGAGATCTACCCAGCTGAAAGAATAGATATTAACTTCAAGGAAAACAAGATATGCAGCAAAGAGAACTAATCATAATACACAGTAAGGCTCAAAAGTGATATCATATGGACTAGGGTTGTGGCTCAGTGGCAGAGCGCTTGCCTAGCATGTGTGAGGCACTGGGTTCAATTCTCAGCACCACATAAAAAAATTAAGTAAAGTCAAGGTCCATTGACAACTAAAAATATTTTTTAAAAAGTGATATCATGTATATATGATCATGTGATATAAATACCAAGTAATGATCTAATCAAAATTACAGTGTATCTTGAGAAAAGAGTAGGGGGTTGATAATATAGTTAAATTGTCATCTTCCATAGTGGGAAGTTCCATAAATAATTCCTAAAACCAAAAAAGCAGTAACGTGACACATATTATTTTAAAATAAAAAGCTAAAATGAGTTGAAAATAAACTATTTTCAAGTATAATTTTGATTTAAGAAATTGGGGCTAGGGTTGTGGCTCAGTAGTAGAGCGCTCGCCTAGTGTGTGGGAGGCCCTGGGTTCAATCCTCAGCACCACATAAAAAATAAATAAATAAAATAAAGGTATTGTGTCTAACTACAACTAAAATAAATAAATCAATAAATATTTTTTAAAAAAAGAAGAGATAAATTTCTTAAATGTCTCAGGGCATTAACACATTAGTGCGATTTGAAGCAGCCCATAAAAAGTTTTTATGTTGTTTGGGCTCAGTATAGAAGGTTGTGACTAAAGTAGAGATTGTGATTAGAGAGCAAGTAAGGTTTGGAGGGTATGAACTTACATGAGAATACTTACTCATGAGGAAAATAATTATTCATTTAGCAGGTTGAAATGATAGAAGGGGAGGGAAATATGGTTGTGTTTTCTGCTGCTTAGTAAATGTTAAACAATCCACATCTCTTTCTAATGAGCAGGTTCGGAGAGTACCAGGTTCAAGTGGCCGTCTTCATAAAACAGAGGATGGAGGCTGGGAATGGAGTGATGATGAATTTGATGAAGAAAGCGAGGAAGGAAAAGCAGCAATTTCACAACTCAGGGTATGTTTTGTATTATTTAACTATATGTGGTCCTTGTTCAGCTTAACTAGCTAAAATGTAGAGTACAAGTGTTACTGGCAGACTTTCTCTGAACAACTTAACAGGTGTCTAATTCATGGAAAATTGGACTTGGTGCATCTGTTTGAATATGATAATATTTAGGCTATTTAAACATGCACACCTGTAATCCCAGTGACCAGAGCCAGCCTCAGCAGTTTAGTGAGACCCTATCTGAAACCAAAAAAAAAAAAAAAACAAAACAAAACAAACCCAAATTTAGAGATGAGAAACTATGTTTGAGATGAAAAAATACAGAAAATAGGATTGATGGCTGATTAGACATTGCAGAAGAGAATAGTGAACTTGAAAGCCTGCCAATTAAAAAGATAAATAAATTAAAAACTCCCTGAAGTCTGTATGCTTATTCCTGAAGAAGAACAGTGTGTACTGTTCTTTAGTTGGTATCCTGGATTATCTGTCTGGTGTGTGTGTGTGTGTGTGTCTGTCTGTCTGTCTGTCTGTCTGTCTCTTAGTTTTTGTTAGAAGCATTGAAGACAAGGGTCTTCCTTTTGGTTTGTTTCATCATTTTTTACTTAAAGTTTATGCCTCAAGTTGATTGTCAGAATTCATTCCCAAGAATAGAAGTGTGTGTAAAGGTAAGTGTTTGAGGATATCATACCCTTGCCTGCTCAATCTTTTTTGTGAGATGAATATTGGTATAGTGGTAATACCATTGCCTACTTTTAGAATCTACTCTGCTGTGAACACTTACAACTCTATTATCAACCTTCAATATTTGTTGAACTTATCTATCAATTGAAGACTTGGAGTCTAGTCCTTTGGCAGAGCTATTTGTTAAGACTTTGCCAATGAAAATTGGTAAAACTTTATTAAGCTCTAAGCTTGGAAAAGCTCTGTAAAAGATAAGAATTGTAAACATTGGTTACATGCAATTGAGTTTACTATTTAACAAATGTGAGATCATGGCCTCCTTTTTTCCTTACCTTTTCTCGTGACTCCTCTCTGGTCACATCGATGCTCTTGTGTAATGTTACATTAAAGCTACTAATGGAAGCTAGAGCTACATGAACCTTGTAGTTCTACCTCCCTATGAAAGAGATGAAGATATTATTTTCCCTCTAACAAATATTTGGAAAGATAAATTGTAGCTTTTCACTCTCTGATTATTACCTGCTATCTCTCTGTAAGAGAAATTTAGTACTTCTAAATTAGTTACACTAGCTTTTTCCTAACCTAACACACTAGTGTCTAAATATCATAGGAAATTATAGGCTTATCCATTGAATAAGTAACTTTATGTTCAGTATTTCTTGTGTTATATTTATAGATGTTTTTGAGACTATGAATTCTAAAAAATGAACCTTTTAAAACTAAGTTGAACTACATTAAGAAAATAATATACCATGATAGAAGCTGAAGATGTAGCTCAGTGGTAGAGCATTTACCTAGCATGTATGAGGCCCTGGGTTCAATCCCTAACAGCGAAGAAAAAAAAAAAAAGAATATACTACAATCTGATGGGGTAAGGGACAATGATGGTTTAGTGTAAAGAAAACTCATAATATTAACAGGTCTAAGAAGACAAAAAGTCATATTATTATTTTCATAAATTTTTATTTTGTCAAAGCCATTGACAAAATTCACATTTATAATAAGGACTTGTGTAGATCTAGATTTCCACCTGTTATTTTCCTTCTGCCCAGAGAACTTCCCTTAACATGTGTGTGCGTGTTTTGTGTGTGTGTGTGTGTGTGTGTGTGTGTGTATTGTGGATCCGCTGGTGAGGATTTCTTTAAGGTTTTGTGACTGAAAACGTCTCTTATTTACCTTTATTTTAAAAAAAGAAAAGCGAGTTTGCGGGTTGTAGAATTTTTGATAGCTTTTTTTAAAAAAAATATATTTATGTATTTGTTTTAGTTGTACACAATGCCTTATTATTGTTACATGGTGCTTAGGATTGAACCCGGGCCGCACACATGCTAGGCGAGCGCTCTACTGCTGAGCCATGACCCCAGCCCCCATGATATGATAGCTTTTTCTTCCAGTATTTTTTTAATCAGCAAATATTTATTACTCCATATATCAGATCCTCTTACAGGTTATTTATTGTTATACCATGTGTCAGATACTCTTACAAGTTTTTAAGAAATATCAAATATAGTCATAATTCTTGCTATCAGTGACCTCGCAGTTGACCAAGGGAGCAAGTGTATGAGAAGATAAATGTCTTTATAGAGTGTTTCTTTCTTAGTTAATTTTGTATTTGTTATATGGCCATTTTTTAATGTTCATTGTGTTGTGAATTTTAATTAGATTTTTTTCTATGTTTACATTAATCAAGCCCTATTATGGTGCAGGACTAAAAATTTATAACTAAAAACTTTAAAATATATAAATATGTTGCCCCCTCATCTCACTATAAACTTATGTTTATTAATCAAATCTTTCTAATTTTCTTGTGACTTAGAAATATGTTTTTTTATTTGAGACATAATTATACCTCTTATGGAGTATAATACAGTATGTGTATACAGTGTGTAGTGGTTAAATCAGGGTACAAGCACTTCCATCTCCTCAAATATTAATCACTTTTATGTACGGGGAACTTTCTTCTAGTTATTTTAAAATACATCATTTGTATTCAGTATTTTAAAGATGTTTTCCCACCATCTTTACATTAATATTTGTGTAGAGGTAAGTTCTTTTTGAAACTACAATGTCTGGATCCTAGAATCATTTCCAGCTGTTATGATTTGCTAAATAAACAGCTTAGGTTTTCATGTGGCAGATTGTAATTGGTCATTTTCAAATAAATATTGGTCTATACCAGGTACTTGAGATCTCACCTTAATCTTATTAAGATACCAATTTTTTTCTTCTAGCCATTCTTTATTTTCAGACAACCCACATTTATTTATATACCATATCACTATAAAAATCTAGCAATAAGAGTGAAGTGTAATAGGAGGCATCCCCTCCACCTTACTTTCTCTCTCTCTCCCTGCCACCCCCCCTTTTTTAATAGTACTGGTGATGGAACCCAGAGGGGCTCTACCTCTGAGCCATATCCCAAGCTGCTTGCTGCTTCTTTCTTCTTCTTCTTCTTCTTCTTCTTCTTCTTCTTCTTCTTCTTTTTGGAGACAGGTCTTCACTAAATTGCCCAGGCAGGCCTCAAACTTGCTATCCTTCTGCCTCAACCTCCTGCATTGCTGGGATTACAGGGACATGCCACCATGACAAGCCTCCCCTTACTTTTTAAAAATTATTATTTTAATTGCCAAAATTATGGGATACAGTATGATAACTAGACATACGTGTTTAGAGTATAATGATCAAATCAGGGTAGTTAGTATGCCCATTTCCTTAAGTATTTCTTCTTAAAATTTTTGGTTAACACATACTAATTATACATATTTATAGGGTGCAGTGCAGTATTTCAATACATGTGTATTACATATATTGATCAAATCAGGATGATTAATGTTTCTGTCTCCTTGTCAGTCCTTTGTGTTTTGAGCTTTCAAGCTCTTATAGTATAATTGCTTATTGTGAACCTTAGCCACTCTACTGTTCTGTATAACACTAGAACACTAACTGTGTTTGTGTAACTGTTATCTAGTCTCCCTCTATTTGCTGCCTCCACACCACCACAACTTTCCCAATTTCTAGTCATTACTATTATACATTCCAGTTGACTTTTATTGTAGGTAGTAGACTCTTAAAAAGCAACTTTCAGATCATTGTTCTGTGATTTTTTTTCAAGACTTCTCCGTTAAAGTTCACAATCAGTTGTCTTAAATCTGTGCTTTGAGAGTGTGTTGGATAGTTGGCCTGAGGTTTATTTGGTCTAGAATTTTAGGCACACAATATTTTCAAAGTCAGTAGGAAGAGTTACTTTGAATGTGAGCCTCCCTACTGCCTGAGAGAACTAATGAAAGTCCCCATCATCTTCACTTATATAGCTGAAACTGTAAAAATTTTAAATATAGTAAGTATACTGGTACATTCATTATTGGCTAATTGGACAAAGAATACAATAGTATCATAACAGTTTTCTCTTTTCAGGAGACTCACTGTAGTAACTTATAAGTTAATTTATAAGTCAGAATGAAATAAAGTTGGCTTGCATTCAACATTACTTGCAGTTACTTGGAACTGTCTGTAAGTCTGAGTTAACAAGCATCCTTTTCTGTGTTTCTTCTAGTCTCCTCGAGTGAAAGAATCATTAACAAATTCTGAGGTAAGTAATTGCAATTATTAAATCCTTGTTTTATACATGCTTTTGTTTTGTTTTAGTTTTAATTTTAAAGGTCTTCATATGTATGTCTAAATGGGAATGAGCCTTTATATCAGTTATGTTTTAAAAGTTGGTTTAAGAACCTGGAATGTTCATCCTTGCTTGCTTCACTTCATGACTTGCCTTTTTGGTTTGCGCTGCTTGAAGTGAGAAGCAATCTTTATGCATTAATCTGCCCAGGAATTTGTCATATTAATCTGACTTACATTTTGAAACATTTTCAGCTTTTTCTCTGGTCAAGCGAATAGTATTTTCTGTAGTTTCTGCTTCAGTGTGATAGGAAATCCTACTAAACAGAATCCAGTTAGGTTGGCTTTCCTTCTTTTCACTACCTGAGGAAAATAATTTCATGGGTCCATTCTGTCACATATTCTTCCCTGGCAGCATCTTCCATTCTGAGCTCAGTATTTGGTTTATATCTCTTCTCTTAAACAACTTTTTCCACTTCATTTGTGTACATAGCACACAATTTGTATATACAATTATATACATGATTCATGTACATAGAACTTTATTGTTTAGGAATGAGCCAGTGCAGTGGTACATACTTGTACTCCCAGCTACTTGGGAGGCTGAGGCAGAAGCATAACAAGTTCAAAGCCAGCCTCTTTGAGTGCTGGGGATGTAGCTCAGTGGTAAATCATCCTGGATTCAAGCCCTGGTACAAAAAAAAGAGAGAGAGAGAAGAAAAGAAAAGAAATTCTGTACCTTAATATATGTATTTTGGGGGAGTTATACTTTATTTTTGTTTATTAGAGCATTATAGTTATACATAGTAGTTGGGCTCATCTTGACGAATTTGTACATTGCATGACCTTCCTACTGATCTTCCTTTCGCTATCTATTTATTTATTTTTGATTGGTTCTTTGTACTTAAACATAAAAGTGAAATTCCCTGTGGTATATTTGTATATGCACATAGTTCAATTTTTTAAAAAATTCTTTCTGCATTTCCTCTCCTTTCCCATATTTCCTCTCTCCCTCTTGATCTTCTGCTCTACTTATCTTCCCTATGACTTCATGAAATCCTGTCCTCCCTTCCTCCTTTTTAAAATTTTGCTCTAGCTTGCACATAGGAGAGAAAACATTTGACCCTTGATTTTCTGATACTGGCTTATTTGACTTAGCATGATGTTCTCTGTTTCCATCCACTTACCAGCAAATGCCATAATTTCATTCTTTTTATGACTGAGTAAACTACATTGTGTGTATGTGTGTGTGTGTGTGTGTGTGTGTGCGCGCATGCCACATTTTCTCCTTCATCTATTGATAGGCATCTGGGTTAATAACATAAATTGGCTATTGTGAATTGTGCTGCTGTATTGCTATAGTATGCTGATTTTAGTTCTTTTGGATAAATACCAAAGAATGGCATAGCTGAGTCATATGGTTGTTCCATTCCTGTTTTTTTTGAGGAATCTCCATTCTTCTTTCTAGAATGGTTGGACCTTAGGCACGTCAATAGAGTTATATTTCCTTCACCCTTGAAATTATGCATGGTCATGTCAGTTCTTTTGACCAATGTAAAGTTAGCAGAAGAGTCACTCTGTGATTCTGTGTTTCCTTAATCCTGCTGCCATAATCTGCATCCCTGACTGAATGAAGGGGTGAACTCATGCTGGTCAGGGATATACTTGAAGTATGTGTTAGAAATAACTTTCGTTGTTTTAATCTGCTGATGTTTTAGAATTATTTGTTACTTCTAATTAAGCTCACCTTGACTAATTTCTCAGAAATTGAATGAGAAGGTATTTTATAGATTATTATAGTTTTTCTCTTTAGTGTTCTCCTTGTGCTTTTGCCTAAATAACTTCTCCATGTGAATTCTCACTCATATTCTTATACTCATTACATTTTTAACTTAATTATGAAAAATTCATATGACATAAAGTTTACTGTCTTAATCATTTTTAGTTCTGTGGCATTAAATACAGTCATGCTGGAATATAATCATCACTATTATCTAAAGAACTTTTTAATCTTCCCAAACAAAAATTTTACCTGTTTTCTTCCACATCTGTCCTGGCAGCCACCCTTCTACTTTCGTCTCTGTGAATTTGACTACTCTGTGCATTTCATATAAGTGGATCTATACAGTATTTGTCCTTTTTCTGACTGGTTTATTTCACTTGGCACAGTGTCCTCAGGGTTCATGTTGTAACAAATGTTAGAATGTCTTTCCATATTAAAGCCAAATATTACTGTATTGTATATATACACCTTGTTTTGTTTATCATCTGTTACTGAACACTTGAATTGCTCTGTCTTTTGGCTATTGTGCATAATGGTGCTATGAACATGGGTATGTAAATATCTGTTCAAAACTTTGTTTTTAATTCTTTTGGGTATAAACCTAGAAGTGGAATTGCTGGATCATGAAGTAATTCTGTGTTTACCTTTTTTAAGAAACAACCATACAGTTTTTCATAGAGCTTCCACTATTTCACATTTCCAGTAACAGTACACTGGGATTCCAGTTTCTGCATATCTTCTTCTTCTTTTTTTTTTATTTAAAAAAATATATATACATTTATATTTTTTAGTTGTACATGATGCCTTTATTCTTATGTGGTGCTGAGGATTGAACCTGGGCCGCGTGTGTGCTAGGCTGGCGCTCTGCCGCTGAGCCACAACCCCAGCCCCTGCTTATCTTCTTATTGCTTTGTTTTATGTATCCTTTTTGTCTTTGTTATAGATAAACATGCATGTGCATACAGTTTGGAAGATAACCTTTTGAAATAGTACATTTTCAAAATTAATATTTTAACTATAATTATTAACATATAAATTTTACAAATTAAGGGGCTTCACTGTGATTTTTACATACATGCATATATTGTGCTTTGATCATGCCCAACTTCCCTTCTGTCCTTCTTACCTTCCTCTTCTCCCTACCTCCCTTCCATCTCTACTTCCCCTCCCCTTCCGAAAAGTCCCCCTTCTACTTTCAGACCACCTAATCCTAATGTGCTATATTTCTGTCAAGCTCTAGAACCAGTGAGGAACTTATGTATGAAATAAAATGATATAAAATTTTACTTCTGGTCTCCTTTATTTTACTTTTATCAGTTATTAGACCTCTGTTGCTGCCTTTTGAAAGTTTTTTCTCTTTCAGTTCTAAACTTTGGCCATGGCCATTGGTATTTTCCCCTAACTTGTAATTTTTAATGTTTATTTGCTTTTTTTACTCAACATTAGTTTTTCCCCAAAATTACATAATCAAAATTTATGAAATATTTCAAAATGCAATATAATTTATGTCTGTTATAAAGCATCATGCCCATTTTTGAAATGTATTTTTATTTATTTATTTTTAAATTCAGTGTTTTATATATAACAGCATGCTTTACAATTTGTAATACACATAGAGAGCACCTTTTTTACACATTGCTGTTAGTATGCAAAGTATATTCATGTCTTTCATGTCTTCAAACATGCATTTAGGGTAATGATATCCCTCTCATTCCACCATCTATTTTCTTTCTTTCTTTTTTTTTTTCCTCCTTTTATACCCCCTTGCTCCCTCCTTTGCCCTCCCGCCCCATTGACCTTTCTGGTGTTCCTCTAATCTTCCTATGCTCCCCAACCCAACCCCACTGTGAATCAGCTTCCTTATATCAGAGGAAACATTCGGCATTTAGATTTTTGAGATTGGCTAACTTCACTTAGCATTATATTCTCCAACTTCATCCATTTACCTGCGAATGCCATTATTTTATTCTCTTTTATTGCTGAGTAAAATTCCAGTGTGTATATATACCTCATTTTCTTTATCCACTCATCTACTGAGGGGCATCTAAGTTGGTTCCACAATCTAGCTATTGTGAATTGTGCTGCTATAAACATTGATGTGGCTGTGTCCCTGTAGTATGCGGTTCTAAGTCCTTTGGGAATAGGCCCAGTAGAGGGATGACTGGGTCATACGCTGGTTCCATTCCCAGTTTTCCAAGGAATCTCCATACTGCTTTCCATAATGGCCGCACCATTTTGCAGTCCCATCAGCAATGTATGAGTGTGCCTATTTCCCCATATCCTCTCCAACGTTTATTGTTGTTTGTGTTCTTAATAGCTGCCATTCTGACTGATGTGAAATGAAATCTTAGAGTAGTTTTAATTTGCATTTCTCTAATTACCAGAGATGTTGAACATTTTTTCATGTATTTGTTGATTGATTATATATCTTCTGTGAGGTGTCTGTTCAGTTCCTTGGCCCATTTAGTAATTGGGCTATTTGTTTTTTTGTTGTTAAGATTTTTAAGTTCTTTATATATTCTAGAGATTAATGCTCTATCTGATGTGCATGTGATAAAAATTTGTTCCCAATTAGTAGGCTGTCTATTCACCTCACTGTTTCTTTTGCTGAGAAGAAACTTTTTAGTTTTAATCTATCCCATTTATTGATTCTAGGAGTCTTATTAAGGAACTTGGGGCCTAATCCTACATGATGGAGATTAGAGCTTACTTTTTCTTCTATTAGGTGTAGTGTCTCTGGTCTAATTCCTAGGTCCTTGATCCACTTCAAGTTGAGTTTTGTATATGGTGAGCGATAGAGGTTCAGTTTCATTTTTTTGCATATGGATTTCCAGTTATCTCAGCACCATTTGTTGAAGAGGCTATCTTTTCTCCAATGTATGTTTTTGGTACCTTTATCTAATATAAGATAGCTGTAGTTGTGGGCGTTAGTCTCTGTGTCCTCTATTCTGTACCATTGGTCTACAGGTCTATTTGGTGCCAGTACCATGATGTTTTTATTACTATTGCTCAATAGTATAGTTTAAAGTCTGATATTGTGATGCCCCCAGCTACAGACGAAAGAAATTAAAGGGATTCAGATAGGAAAAGAAGAACTCAAACTAGCACTATTTGCTGATGATATGATTCTCTACCTAAAAGACCCAAAAAACTCCACCAGAAAACTTTTAGAACTGGTAAATGAATTCGGCAAAGTATCAGGATACAAAATCTATACCCATAAGTCAAAGGCATTTTTGTACATTAGTGACAAATCCTCTGAAAGGGAAATGATGAAAACTACCCCATTTACAATAGCATGAAGAAAAATAAAATACTTGGGAATCAACAAAAGACATAAAAGACCTCTATAATGAAAACTACAGAACACTAAAGAAAGAAATTAAGGAAGACCTTAGAAGATGGAAAGATCTACCTTGTTCTTGGATAGGCAGAATCAATGTTGTCAAAATGACTATATTACCAAAAGCAATATACAGTTTCAGTGCAATTCCAATCAAAATCCCAATGACATTCCTTATAGAAATAGAAAAAGCAGTCATGAAATTCATCTGGAAAAATAAGAGACCCAGAATAGATGAAATGTATTTTTAGATATGTTAAGGAATCATTGGTTGATTATCTTTCTTTATATGTAATGAAAGTCCCCACATGTCATAACCCATTTTATGTTGCTATAACAAAATACCTAAAGCTGGATAATTTGTAAAGAAAAGAGATTTAATTAGCTCATGATTTCAGAGGCTAAAAGTTCAAGATGACGTGGCTCCCTTTGGTGAGGACCTTCTGGCTGCATTGTAGAATGGCAGATGGCATCAGTGGTGGAAGCATGGAGTGTGCATGAGAGAGATCACATGGCAAGAGACCTGGAGGGGTCAGGCTCTTTTATAACAACCCACTCTGACAGAAGCTAACCCACTTCAATAAGACCAGCATCAATCCTTTCACAACGGCAGACATGACCCAGTTACCTCCCACTAGGCCCCTCCTCCTAAAGGTGCACCTCTTTCTATACCACTGTATTGGGGAATTAAGCCTCAACATGAATTATGGCAGGGTCAAACCGTAGCATCATGTATAGAAAAATGTAGCTTCAATAATTTCTTACAGAAACACTATACATACTTTATAAATACTTTACCTACTTAACTTTTTACTTTGGAGATGCTATTTTGCTGTGTGAAGGGAATGGAATAGATGTGGTTAAAAATAAATATGATGCAAAGTGAGAAAAGCCAGACACAAAAGACTGTTTGTTAGATGCTCCATTTACACAAAATGCGCAGAAAAGGCAAATTTACAGAGACTGAAAGTAGATCAGTGGTTGTGTAGGGCTGGATGTGGAAACAAGAATTGACTATAAGGGTTTGCGAACTTTTTGGGGTGATAAAAGGGTTCCAAAACTGCATTGTGGTGATGGTTGTATAGTTCTTTAAATTGTGCAAATATCATTGAATTACATACTTAAAACGGATGAATTAAAAGCATGTAAATTGTATCAAAAGTTGGTAAAAACTAAAAAGCCTAGAAATGTTTGATTTCTGTTTGATATGTACATTTAGAGAAGTGTTGTCAAGCCAGTACATCATAAAAACTGCTTTTTTTAAAATTCAAAGTTGTTGTATATATGACAGTAGCATGCATTACAATTCATAATACACATATAGAGCACCTTTTTACATAACACTGTTTGTATTCAAAGTATATTCATACTATTCATGTCTTCAATTATGTATTTAGGATAATGATATTCATCTTATTTTACCACCTTTTTTTTTTCCCCTTCATACTCCCTTGCTCCCTCCTTTCCCCTCCCTCCCCATTGACCTTTCTAGTGTTCCTCTAATCCTCCTATGCTCCCTGACCCAACCCCACTGTGAATTAGTCTCCTTATATCAGGGGAAATATTCGGCATTTGGATTTTTGAGATTGGCTAGCTTCACTTAGCATTATATTCTCCAGCTTCATCCATTTACCTGCGAATGCCATTATTTTATTCTCTCTTTTTTTTTTTTTTTTTTTTTTTTTTTTGTGGTACCGGGGATTGAACTCAGGGGCACTCAACCACTGGGCCACATCCCCAGCCCTATTTTGTGTTTTTTAGTTAGAGACAGGGTCTCACTAAGTTGCTAAGTGCCTCGCCATTGCTGAGGCTGGCTTTGAACTCGCAATACTCCTGCCTCAGCCTCCCAAAGTGCTGGGATTACAGGCGTGTGCCACTGCACCCGGCTTATTTTATTCTCTTTTATTGCTGAGTAAAATTCCATTGTGTATATATACCATATTTTCTTTATCCACTCATCTACTGAGAGGCATCTAAGTTGGTTCCACAGTTTAGCTATTGTGAATTGTGCTACAATAAACATTGATGTAGCTGTGTCCCTGTAATGTGCTGCTTTTAAGTCCTTTGGGAAAAACTGCTTTGAAAATGTCAACCGGTAAGGCTCTGTCAGTAAACCTGCCTCTCTTTCCACTCAAGTTAAACAGCACTGTATGCATGGTTTCATTGTAGCTCTTTTCAACAACTGATCCCATGGGTACTTTGCTCCAAGTTCCAGAACAGATTTCTGCTCATCTACCTCAGCCAGCTGGACAGATGCCTACCCAGCCAACTCAAGTCTCTCTCCCACCACCTGCAGAGCCAGCAAAAACAGCTCAGGTAAAGCAAGGATGTCTTCTAATGGCCATCTAATACCCGTAGATTAGCAAAGCAGGTATCTATGTGAAACAGCCTAATGTTCTCAGGTTGTTGTCCTAGTAGATTTTAGAAGAAGTTAGAAATTATGTCTCCATAGTTTTGAATATTCACCTGAAGGGTAAGTAAGAGAGTTTTATAAGGATCACATGGGCTTTTGAGCAACAATAAGTTAAGTTTGAAAACATTTGAAACATCAGAATTCTTTGGCTAATTTCTTGTTGGCTCTGTATTAGGTCATTATTAACTTGAGATTGCAACTGATGGAGTTCATGGTGGGGCTAGGAGAATCATCTGCTGTACTGTTTTCTTTTGCTCATTTGTGCTTGTATCATTTATTAGTGTTTCTACAGCCTGTGGTTTTTTTAATTACTCTTTTTAAAATATCAATTTTGTGAGAGTTGATTTTTGTTAAAACTAGGTGGTGTATAAACTCAAATCAAGTACACACAAATTTCATTAAATTGTATTTATGCTGAAAGCAGCTGAATGAAGGCCTCTATGAATTCCAGTGTGCTGTGTAACTCCCATGCTCCCTTCAGGAAACCTCTCATAATGCACATGTGACCTTATGACATATTGCTAAAGTAAGGATTTTGTGTCAGTTCATTTATTAAGTGTTAGAGATTGTCCATCCCCCTCTCCCAATAATTTAGGTGAAAAAGAAATGAAAGTTCTGATTTTTCCTTTTGTAACCCATGTATCATCTTGTGTCTGGCTTTGAACACCAGTGCACTGGTCATGTCCAGTTAGTCATGAGGATGACTTCTTTTAACCTTTTCATCCTTCCAGCTTTCAATTTCTGCCCATCATAGGGGGAAAATAGTTATTTTGGGAAAAACCATGATTAAAATTACTTTACAAGTAACTTAGAGTTTATGTCCTCCATTAAACAAGAGATAGCTAAACAGTTTTCAGAGAGATTTAGTTTAACTATAGGAAGACCTGGAACCTGTTACTATAGGAAGACCTGGAACCTTCGGTTGAATGATCCCTGAGGGGCAACTGGTTTAGGCCCTACTTGTGTATTGTCATATGGTACATGGGCAGATTTTTTAGAAGTGATAAACCTAATTTTTTACCTTTGTGTAGGGGAACAGGGGCAAGAAAAATATAAAACATGGAATTTCATCCGGGTTTGAAAATTATCTAATTATGTTTGATACAGGTTGATATTTAGCTTTTGTTGCTGTGGAGTGCATGTCCTGCCACAGCAAGGAGTGAGTGTCTTAGGAGGAGGATGACCTCAGCTGGAGAGGAAGAGAATTGCTGCCAGTGGTGATTCCTCTGCAGTTATCTCCAGGCTTAACATTCATAGGCATTAACTTTATACTTCTCAATGCATTTTAGGCTTTGTCTTCAGGAGCAGATTCACAAGAAACCAAGGTCCCAATCAGTCTAGTACTAAGATTAAGGTAAGAGGATATTTTCTGTTTTGTGAGTTCCCTGTGGATGTTGTAATAATCTGTACTGAGAATAGCTAGCCATGATTGTGTCCCCCGAGCATCAGTAGGTATTAATTTGCTGATGTATTATTTTCTTAGAAGTAATAGCAACAGTGTGAGGACCTGACAGCAGTTGCTGTGACTAACTGATGCACATACCCTCCTCATTTGTCCATTAGTAGCGACAGATGTGTACATTTGCAGCATAGTTAGTTTGAATTAGAAAGTATAGTCTGTACTTGAGAAAGAGTTTTAGGGGGGAGCAGCACTAACTGGCTTATCTGAAGTTTAGTCTTAAAAATGTGACCATTTAAAATAAGCATTATGGACTCTGGGATTGACTAACTCAGGAGGAGAATGCTTTGTGATTGGTGGATCAAATAAAGATGAAAAAGAAAATGTCTAAATATATTACTAGTTTGTTTCCCTGTTATATGGCGAATGTTGGTAGTTCTGGTGGGGGTATACAGAGTGGTCCTGGTGGACTGCTCAGCAGTAAGTGCCCTGGGTAGCAATCTGTTCATTTTAAACACCTTTCAACCCCTCAACCCCTACCAGGGGATTAAGAACCCTGGATTAGGATTCCAAAGTTTTCTTGTCAAAATAGCTATGACTGTTCTATTGTTCCAGTTAGGTCTCTCTCTACTCATAAATGCATTTGAAAAAGTTACTATTGACAAAGGGTCATGTAAGACAGCCCAAGTCCTCTTTAACTCTTACTAACTTTTTTTTTTTGGTACCAGGGATTGAACTCAGGGGCACTCGACCACTGGGCCACATCCCTAGCCCTTTTTTTGTGTTTTATTTAGAGACAGAGTCTCACTGAGTTGCTAAGAGCCTCACCATTGCTGAGGCTGGCTTTGAACTCGCGATCCTCCTGCATCAGCCTCCCAAGTGCTGGATTTACAGGCATGCACCACCATGCCTGCATGAACTATTACTAACATTTTAAAAAAGAGTCCCACTGATTTATTATTGACTAACCCCATTGCTGCATGTGAATTCTGAGTTGTCTTCCCAATAAGGTCATAATAGAGATAGAAGCAGCTAGAATTATTTAGAGAACTTTTAATGACTAATGTTCCAGACCGTTTTTGGAAATTAAATATCATTTTGTTTGTGCTTACCATGCCAGTTAAATCAGTAGACTGGTGCTGAACATTTCTGTCTTAATTTATTCAGCTTCCAGAAAGAATAGACTAAAGAATTATGTATTAAGAACAGACTATGCTGGGCCCCGTTGGCACACACCTGCAATCCCAGCAGCTTGGGAGGCTGCAGCCGGAAGATCACTGAGGGCCCTACATTTGGTGAGGACCTTGGTGCTATCTCATCCCGTGGTGGAAGAACAAGACAGCAAGTGGTGGCCAAACTCACTTTTATGACATACTTATGATAATGAACCCACACCTGCTTTACAATATTAATCAATCTCATGAGGGCAGGAGCCCTCCTGACCTGTAATCGCAATGATTCAGGAGGCTAAGGCAAGAGGATCACAAGTTCAACACCAGTCTTAGCAACTTATCGAGGCCCTAATCAACTTAGTGAGACCATATCTTAAACCCCAGCCTCAAAAACAGAAAAAGAAAAAGGGAAAATAAAACAACAACAAAACCCAGTGCATTGGTAATTAAAGTTTTCAGCATGTGAACTTTGTGGGACTCATTCAAACCATAGCATAATCTTAGAGGAAATAGGGTAGCAGTGGACACATAAGAATCTTCCAAGGCACAGCTTTCCTGATATGTATTGGCAGACTCATGCATAAATTCACAAATTCTTGTTTTATCCAATTGTATTTTTTTCCACAGGAATTCCAAAAAAGAACTAAATGATATTCGATTTGAATTTACTCCTGGGAGAGGTGAGGCATCAAAACCATTAAAAACAGATTAACTTCTAATGTTTTGTTTAATCAAGTGTGAAATTTTTGTCTTTTAGATATATTTTGCTTTTTTAAGATGGTAAAAATTTCTTGGTTTAGGTTTTGGGGGACAAACGAATAGAATAAAATAAAATATAGTTTACTTACTACTAAACTCATTTAAAAAACCTAATATAATAATATAAACAGTGATGAATGTAGCTCTTATTTACTGCTTACAATGGATCAAGTATTTTGCTAAGTGTTAGCTCATTAAATTCTTACAACAACCTTATAAGGAAAAATTATTATCCCCATTTACTAGATGATGGTGTCAAGGATTGGAGAGAAGCTGGGTAACTTGTTCAAGGTCACACAGCTGCAGAGAGGTAGCTGAAGTTCAAACAAGATCTGAGTTCATAGTTCATGTTCTGATCTCACTGTACATGCATATTCTTTGTGGTAGTAAAGAAGAAACCACCTCCATTTACCCTTCTCTTCAGATAGAAACTGAACCTTGGCATGTACTGTTTCTGATTGTAAACTTCACCCTGGAACAAGGGTTGGTTGGTTGGTTTTGCTGTTGTTATTCAGCATTCTGATTTGATGAGTGGCCAGAAGCCAGCAGTTACCTTTCCTTACATCCCATAGTTGCTGTCTCAGTTATTAACATCTGGCCATTAAGGAGAACAGATGCAAATGTACTAAGGCGTATCTGTTTTACTTTTTTAGAGCCATGCAAAACTCACTCACATTTTCAGGAATTAATTGAAACTTCTGGTCATTGTGTAAATGTATGCACACCTCCTCCCCATAGGCTCTCCTGCTCCCTCCCAGGGCTTAGTGTCCAGCCCTCAGGAAACAGCACCATTAAGTCAGTTGAAAATGAAATGAATTGGGTAGTCCATCTTCTTTTTTACTTTCTCTTTACATCCATTGCTCAGATTATACCACCTGTGATTACTAGGTAAGGAGAAAATCCACAAGGTAAATAAGAAAATGATTTTAGCAAAATCTTGAAATACAATACCAAAAGAGAAGAGATTATAATTTGTTCTCTCAAGCTTTGAGAAGTTTTACTAGTTCTGGGAAATGTTCCATGTCCAACATCATATCTCAGAGCCCAGGTCTAGGGGTGTGTTCAAAATAGGATTTTCCTCTGTAGAGTCACTGTCAAGGACTCTTCTGACATGGGCCTTAACCCTCTACATTCCACCATTTAAAAAGTTATCTATACATTGAGCTGATACTTGCCACCTGGTTCATACCAATTCTGCCTTCTAGCCAGACCTATGAAAATTTCTCACTTGAGATCATTGCCAGTGGAACAGGACCCTGACAGTCTTGGTTTTGTGGACTTAGTAGCTCATTTGGGTCTAAGCAGTGCTGTCACACATGCTGGCTTTGAGTGTTAGCAATGACATATGTGCACAAGAAATGGAATGCCTTCTTGTTTGTCCTTTCAGATACAGCAGAGGGTGTCTCTCAGGAACTCATTTCTGCTGGCCTGGTCGACGGAAGGGATTTAGTAATAGGTAACTATACCGTGCTGTGCCTTGTGCCCCATGTCTCTGTCTGTGTATTTAGTGCCTAGAAAATCAGGGTTGTGTCCCAGTGAATAGGTCTGATGATTCTTGAAATGGTTCTTGGCTTGGCTGAAATTATAGGGACTGAGGACATTTCCCTTACCAAACAGAAATATCCCACTTTCGAGTTTGCTTTGTGACCTCTAGTGGTAGTAGATGAAAACATACCAAGGTCTCTGGGATACTCTGGTAAAAGTGGTGGTAAAAGTCCCAAAACAGGAGCTTGGTCATTTTCATCTATTTTGGTGTATCTAGTCTGTGGAGCACAGAGGTGAGCAAATGTTAGCGATTTAGAAAAAGCAAGAAGGAAGGAAAAAGGCACAGGTAGGCCATAGGTACATTACTGACGGGGAAAGACCATCAGGTTGAAAATGGGATCAGTTTCCCTGCAAAAAGCCAGACAATGGATCATTTAAGCTTTGTGAGCCATGTGTCATCTGTCATTTTAAACCATTCTTAGTTTGCAGGTAAAACAAAACCAGACCACAGGTCATACTTTGTTGGCTCCCATTCTGGGAATTTCTGGTCCCTTAACAGGCAAAACATACCTGTCCTTCCCAGGCTAATTGATAAATTTTAAATGAAGTTAATTTGCCAGTAATTCAAGATTCATTGTGTAGGTTGGGGTTGAATTTAAAAGATGCTTCCATTTGGGAAATGATTGATCTTTCTGCTTCTATTTTGATTGTACAAAGCACTATGTAACCTTTTGAAAGTGGATTTATGTAACTTCTCATTGCTTTTCTCTGTTTGTATGATTTACAGTGGCAGCTAATTTGCAGAAAATTGTGGAAGAACCTCAGTCAAATCGATCTGTCACTTTCAAGCTGGTATTCATCCTTTTCTCTTTAGTAAACCATCTTACCTTTTACACATCAACAGCCTCTGCAGACCAGATTTTATATTCCCTGAATAATGAGAATATTAAAATATGGCAGTGTTCATTTAATCTCCTGGAGGTCCTGGGCCGATATCACATGTTTTTCTTTGACTGTCTTTTCCCTACATCCCCCACCCCAATTTTCTTTCTACTTTCCAGAAACCTCTAACCCCAGGCCCTTAACTATTCTCAAGTGAAATTATAAGCCAGTCTGACTTCAGCTGTGTATCCTGTCTTTTCAGGATAAAACATCTTCATCAACCTCCCATTTGTGTCCCAGGGACTCTTCACCCACTGCCTGCCTTCCCATAGTCCCATGTCAGTTTTAATTGCTACCTGCAATTTTGTTTATAAATAGCCACAGCTTGTCATTTTGTTTGGTCCTCAGGCATCTGGTGTTGAAGGCTCCGATATTCCTGATGATGGCAAACTAATAGGATTTGCCCAGCTCAGCATCAGCTAAAACACAGCCCTGGAAGAGGCGGCCTAAGGAGATTCCACACATGCGTATCTCTGTTGCTTCTATTGGCCTAAACCCACTACTGCCAAA
This sequence comes from Tamias sibiricus, assembly GCA_025594165.1. NCBI lineage: Eukaryota > Metazoa > Chordata > Mammalia > Rodentia > Sciuridae > Tamias > Tamias sibiricus. Next base: position 27,035,165 of record CM046673.1, read on the forward strand.
GAACCCAGCAACGAACCTCCCGGCTAGGAGCTTTAGAATTCTTTCTTTATGTTCTTCCTGCCATCATTCCCCCTTTTCCCACAGGGAAAGTAAAGTTGGATCACCAGTGGCCAGCATCCCCTCAAAGAGTTCCGTTAGTAAATGTGCTGCACATGTCCCCTTTCTTCCGCCATCTGAGAAATGGCCCGTGTGCCTCAAGGCCCAGGAGGGAGATCGCTCAGCTCATTCTTGCCTTACTCCAGTAATGGCCCAGGTGGAAAGTAGCAGCTACGTTGGGCATCCTCGTCCTGCCTGTTCTCCCACACCTGCCAGGAGGTGGGCATCTTGGGATATCTCTACCACTGAAGTAGCAATTAAAAGTTGATTGTTTAGCTGGAGCCCAGAGAATTTAATTAGTGTTTTTTTCTTTGTATCTGATGTGAATTATAGCAACCTTTGTTAGGAAAAAGCACAGCCTCATATGGAGGCAAGCCTAAACTGTGTTGTTGTTTTGTTCATGGTGTCTCTAAGTGTTTTGCTAAAGCTGCTCTCAGGCACCCCCTTCATTGCTCCCTCCAGAAAGGGTTGCTAGCCTTAACTTCAGCTGGTGCAAAACATCTGACTGTAGTCAAACTTCAGCCATCAGATCCTTCAGAGTGGAACTTTGGACTTTTTTTTTTTTTTTTTTTTTTTTCCAGAAAACATCAAGTAATAGCTTGTAAAAGTAAATTTTGTCAGAGGTGGTTTTTGAACAGGAAAAATAATCATAACTCATATCACTAGGGAAGTATTTATTTTCAAATTTTAAGAAATTTAATTGAAAAACTGCTCCTCGATCTCCTATCAAAATCAGTGCGCCTGGCCTCCGAGTCATAAGGAAGTAGGTATAAAAGGCTGAGATTACTACAGCAATAACAGAGACTCACACTGGGCTAGAGGCCTGGCTTCTATCCCTCTCCTGCACTGACTCTGTGGAGGGGGACCCTGTGCGCTGAACTTGACTCAAGATGGAAAATGAAACCACATGTGCCGTGACCTTTAGGTTTTATGAGTAGACAGTGTTCATTTGACTTTCTACAGAAATTATATAAATTATTCTTTAGGTTTAAAAAAGAGCACTCATAATGCAATATGTGAATAATCAGTGGGGTTGAGTTTTCTTTTTTCCTATTTCATCGTCAGACTTGTCTAATTGCTAATAACCCTGCCAAGTTACCAAGTTTTATGTGTGAATGGGATATTTGATCTGGCCTTAAAGAGACACACAAAGATGGGCTGTGGGCCCATGGTGAGGGGAGAGTTGATTTTCACAGAATCTCTTGAGCCTTTTCCAATGTTGTTGGTCTGAACAAGATTACCTGGTTTTCTCTTGGAACATACCTGAAAGCTTTCCCCGTTACTGACTCGATATACCTTTATTTCATTTGTTCTTAGTCTGTGGTTTTAGTCATGGGCTTTCTTTACCTGCTGTAGGTGTAAAGGCATGTTGGTAAATGGGTGGATGTTGGGGAGTGTGAGAGGAGTTGGATTTGGGATGGGGATTGGGAGGAAAGATTAGAAGATTAGATACCAAAGTCCAAGGTCCCAGCATGATTGGTAAAAGAAGGGAGTTTGCTGAATCAGGAGAGAGAAAAGAGATTGACCAGCTTGCTAGAAAAACATTTAGCTTTCCCTTTTTCTTTTCCTTTTTGGGGGTGGTGGTTGTGGTGGTGGTGGTGGTGGTGAGGGATGGAGAAGGAAGGATAGGGAGTTGTTAATGAGGTATGGAAAAGATATTGTGTCCTCTTTGATACAGGCTAGTTGCTTGCCATAGAGTCCTTTTTTATTTCAAACAAGCCCATTATAATCTAATTATTTATGAACCCACGGTGGGGGTGACATCACTCTGTTCTAGCTTTTCATTTGGAGGTGGTCTGGCCCAGGCTGGGAGTGAGTGGCCTTGTTCACTTTCTCCAGCCCACCAATAGCTTTGAACTGCAGTGGGATAGGCATGACAATAGAAGGTGGGGGCTGGGGCTTTATCTTTTGTTTTTTTTTTCAGTTCATTGGTTGCCTTGCTGGGAATTAGGAGACAAACACCAAGTCCCATGACAGTGTTATTTCTTCTTCTGCATGATGTGTGGTGAATTCCCTCTGCCAGCTTGTGCAGTGATGCTGAGAAAACAGGTGAACAGAAACTGCCCAGGTGCGATAGCATGTGACCTAGGGAGCCTCCTCACTCCTTTCCAGTAGTAGTGGTTCAGGGTGCATCTCTTGTTACTAGGTCCCCAGAATATCCCTGTCCCTGGAGTAGGGACTAACTATAGCACAAGGTAATATGTGCCAATGCTATTTGTGAAATGTATGGTCTTTCTAAATTACTAATGGATTTGTTTGGGTTTTTTGCTTAAGTTTTAAACCAAATCTTAGAGCCAGCTGATACTATTTAATAATTTGGAGGATAGAATAATGGTGTATCAATAAGTGGAGGTTCCTCCTTATGACATGTGCTAGATTATGGAAGATGTAAAATATTCAACTTCCCCCCCTTTTTGACTTTGTATTTTACTGCATGTTTTCTTCATTTTTAATCAATAAAGAATAAATTGTCCTTAGTGTCGTATGGATCCTTTGCTTCAGTGGCAGTTGGTTGGGAACTGTGGGGACTAGGTCATGGAGTTACTACTGACTTCAGTTTTTCATGTGAATAAACAGATGCCAAAGTGCATACAAACTATAAAATGTGTTTATTGACCTATAGATTATCTAGAATTGCTTAAAACCATTGACAATGAAGGAAATTGAAACCCCAAAAGGAAAGGATGAGGTCTGCCCAAGGAAATCTGACAAGCTGGGATATGGAACTTCTTGTATTATGTTTTTTTTTTTTTTTTGCTTTAGTTGTACACAGTGCAATGCATTTATGTTTACGTGGTGCTGAGGATCGAACCCAGGCCGTGCACACGCCAGGCGAGCGCTCCACTGCTGAGCCACAACCCTAGCCCATGTTTTGATCTTTTCTGAGTCACTCGGTTCTGTTCATGCTTTGGGGCAGTGGAAAGATGTCAGGGCCAAGCCCTTGGAAATCCCTTTCAGGAAGTGTTGAGCAGGACTAAACCTGCCCCTGCTCAGCTTTGATACCAAAATGGTTGAGTTCCATGTAAGATTCTAGGCTCCTTTGTATCCCTGTCCCCTAACTACTACATGAATCTCCCTGATCATAATCCTTCCCAAGCGAAGTGGCCAAAATTCATGGTAGGCCTGCTTATGGGTATTTCAGAGCACAGGGCTGTGGAGTCTGGCATTAACAGCCCCATATTGCAAACAGGCTTAGAGCAGCCTACTAGGTTTTACTTCTTGCACAGTTGCTCAGTACAACAGTTCAAGGTTCCTCCTTTGGTGGTCAGATCATTTACCCTATTTGCTTTTATGATAGACTATATATTTTTAGAACAGTTTCAGTTTCATAGTAAAATTGAATGGAGTCACACCATTTATGTCTTCATACATGTACTTAGGGTAATGATGTCCATCTCATTCCACTATCTTTCCTACCCCCATGCTCCCTCCCTTCTTTCCCTCCCCTTTGCTCTATCTAGATTTTGTCTAATCCTCCCACACACCCCCCCCAAACCCCATTATGAATCAGCATCCTTATATCAGAGAAAACATTTTGGCATTTGGTTTTTTGGGGATTGGCTAACTTCACTTAACATTATATTCTCCAACTCCATCCATTTCCTGCAAATGCCATGATTTTATACCCTAAGTACATGTATGAAGACAAATGTGTGACTCTAATTTGTGTACAACCAGAGAGATGAAAAATTGTGCTCTATATGTATAATGTGAATTGTAAAGCATTCTGTCATATATAACAAATTAGAATTTTAAAATTTTTTAAAAAGGCTTGCAACCTAAACTCTTTGACTACTTTGCTTTGACAGCTGAATTAAAAAACAATAGAATTGGGGGGAAAAAAAAGGAACGTATAGAGTTCCAACTTACCCCAGATTTCACATATGAACAGCCTTAGCTGCTATCAACATCCCACATCAGAGTGCGCTACCTTTGGTACAATTGAGAAACAATATTGACTTATCATTACCACCCAAGGTCAATAGTTTACATTAGGGTTCACCCAAGGTAGTACAGTCTGTGGGTTTTGACAAATGTATAATAAAATGTAGCCACCATTATAATATACAGAGTGGTTTCAGAGCCCTCACAGTCCTCTGTGCTCTGCTTGTTCCTCCCTCCCTCCCTGATTCTCCCCTGGGAACTACTGATCCTTTTACTGTCCTTTCCTTGTCTTATAGTTAGCATCACACAGTATGCAGCCTTTTCAGATTGGCTTCTTTCACTTAGTAATATGCATCTAAAGTTCTTCCATGTCTTTTCATAACTTGATAACTCTTTAGCACTGGATTTAATTATACCACAGTTTATCTGTTCAGCTACTGAAGGACATGCTAATTGCTTTAAGTTTTATTAATAATAAATAAAGCTGCTGAAAATATCCATGTGCAGGTTTTTGTGTGGTCTTCAACTCATTTGGGTAAATTACCAAGGAGCAGAACTACTGGATCATATTATAATGGTATGTTTAATTTTGTGAGAAACCACCGAACTGTCATCCAAAGTGACTGCAATTTTGTGTTCCCACCAGCAGTGAGTGAGATTTCCTGATGCTCCACATCCTTGACAATATCCAGTGTTATATTTTGGATTTGGCCATTGTAGTAGGTGCAAAGGGGTATCTCATTTTAATTTTTAGTTCCATAATGCATAATGTTGAGATCTTTTTATATGCTCATTTTGCTACCTATATATCTTTGGTGAAGTATGTATTCAGTGAGCTTTTTTCATATTGTGCCTTTTTAAGTACAGACTTAGAAAAAAATAATACAAAAACAGTACAAAGAAAATACCTATACCTGTCCTCCAGCTTCTCCAAATGTGAGCATCTTATATAACAACACACAGTTATCCAAAATCAGGACATTGACACTAATATGATACCATCTGACTAATCTACAGACCCAATGTAAGTTTTCAGTTGCTCCACTACTGTTATTTTTTCTGGTCCAAGTTTCAGTCCGGGATCCCATATTGTATTTGGCTGTCATAGTTCTTTAGTCTTCCCATCCATGAACATTTATTTAGCCCTTTGGTATCTTTCTTTAGAGTTTTATGTTTTTTTTTTATACAGCACTTTTACATATTTTGTAGATTTATGCCCACACATTTCATTTTGTTGGGTGCCAATGTAAGTGGTTTTATTAATTTATTTTTGTGGTGCTGGGGATCAAACCCAGGGCTGCATGCATACTGAGCATGTACTCTACCACTGAGCTTCATCCTTGATGGTATTATGCTTTTAATTTCAAATTGCATTAGCTCTTTGCCGGTGTGTCAGAAGCAATCAACTTTTGTACATTAGCCTTGTATTCTAAAACCTTGCTATAATCTCCTGTGCGTTCCAAGAGGTTTTTATTGCCATTATTCTTGTGAGTTTTCTATATAAATAATAGTGTCCTCTATAGTCAAGGAAGGTCTTATTTTTCCTTCCCAATCTGCTATGGTTTGTATATAATTTGAGTGTCCTCAAAGGTACATAATCAAGAATTGGCCCTTGGGGTGACCATACTATAGGACTTCAGAATGTGGGACCTAGTGGGGCGTCTTTAGGTCATTTGGACATACTCTTCTAGGGAATTGGGGGAACCCATTCTCTCTTTCTCTGCTTCCTGGCTTAAGATGGGACTTCTTGCTTTGCTATATAGTATTGTCATTGCTATCTGCTTTCCTCACCAGAATCCCAAAGCAGTGGGGGCACCTGATCTTGAACTTCCAAAACTTGAGATAAATAAACTTTCTTTTCTTCACAAGTAACCTGTCTCATGTATTTTGTTGTAGTAACACAAAGATGACTACTAAAAAACTTATATACATTTTGTTTTATTATTGCATTAGCTAGGACTCAGTACAATGTTGAAAAGGGATGGTGAGAGTGGACCGTCTTGTGTTATTCCTGACCTTAGAGGGAAGACTTCTAGTTTTTCACCATTAAGTATGATGTTAACTGAAGGATTTTGTTCACCAAATTGAACAAGTTCCCCTCTATTTCTGGTTTGCCAAGTTTTTATCATGAGTGGGTGTTAGATTTTGTCAAACTACATCTATTGATGTGGTTGTCCTTCTAAGTCGGTTAGTGGGGTGGATCACATTGATTCTAAGTGTTAACCAACCATATACATGTAAGTCCCACTTGATTCTGATGTGTAATCCTTTCTATACATTGTTGGATTTAATTTGCCAGTATTTCATTGAGGATTTTCCCTTGATATTCATGAGAGATACTGCTCCATATAGTTTTCATCTGATGTCTTTGGTATTGATATTAGGGTAATGCTGGCCACATAGAAAATATTCCCTCTGCTTGTATCTACTGGAAGAAATTGTAGAGAACTGGTATGATTTCAGTGTTTGGTGGAATTCACCAGTGGACCCATCTAGGCCTGGTGCTTTCTGTTTTGGATGTTATTACTTTCTTTAATAGATATGGGCTTATTCTAATTTTCTATTATTTTGAATATTAAGAGACAGGATTTCAAATGTTGCCCAAGCTGGCCCTGAACTCCTGGACTCAAGCAATCCTCCTGCTTCAGCCTTCTAAGTAGATGGGAATAAAGGCATGCACCACTGTTTCTAGCTTAAATTGTCCATTCTTGTATGGGGATTAACAGATAGTACTTTTTCCAGGGTATGGTCTGTTTTATCTAGGTTATCAAATTTGCGGACCTAGAGTTGTTTGTGGCATTCCTATCTCTTTTATGTTCATGGGATCTGTAGTGATGTTCACTTTATTTATTTTTATGTGGTGCTGAGGATCAAACCCAGGGCCTCACATGTGCAAGGTGAGCACTGTACTGCTGAGCCACAACCCCAGCCTTGATTTTCCTCTTTTTAATTTCATTTATTTACTTTATTTTGCAATTATTTTATTTTTTGTTTACTTTAGATATGATTTGCTCTTCCTTTTCTAGTTTTCCTAAGGTTGGGAGTTTAGATGGTTGATTAATTTAGGTCTTTATTTCATATATATATATTCAGTGCTATATTTCTCTGTAAGTACTGTTTTTTCTGTGTTCCAAGAATTTTGATGATGTTTTAAAATATAGTTTTAGCTGTCCGTGGACCTTTATTTTATTTATTTATATGTGGTGCTGAAAATTGAACCCAGTGCCTCACACATGCTGGGCAAGTGCTCTACCACTGAGCTACAACCCCAGCCCTTGATGTTTTAATTTTGTTCAAAATATTATAAAAAAATTCTCTTGTTCCTTTTTTTTTTTTTTTTAATGTACCCATGTGTTACTTAGAGGGGTGTGTGTGTTTGATTTCTGAGTATTTTGATATTTTCCACCTATCTTCCTATTTTGATTTCTAATTTAATTCCATTGTGGTCTGAGAAAAGACATTGTATGATTTTTATTATTTTCTATTTGTTCAGATATGTTATGTGGCCCATATGTCATCAACTTTGGGGAATGTTGCATGTAAGGTTAAGAAATATATGTATTCTGCAATTGTTGATTGAAATAATCTACAGATGTCTGTTATATACAATTTATTGATGGTGATGTTGAGTCCTACTATGCTTCTACTGATTTTTCTGACTGTTGCATCTTTCCATTTCTGATAGAAGGTTGATTGAAGTCTCCAAATGTAATAGTAGATTCATCTATTTCTACTTGCACTTTCATCAATTTTATCTGTTGTATTTTGATAGGCACATACACATTAAGGATTATAATAGCTTCTTAGAGTATTGATCCTTTTATCATTATGTAATAACCCCTCTTTTTCCTTGATAACTTTCCTTGGTCTGAAGTCTTCTCTGCCTGAAATTAACTACTTCCACTGTGTGTGTGTGTGTGTGTGTGTGTGTGTGAGTGTATGTGCACGTGAGCATATGTGCATACACTGAGATTGAGCCCAGGGCTTTGCACATGCTAGGCAAGCACTCTAATACTAAGCCCTCTTTAAATTTTTTATTTTAAGACAGGGCCTTATTAAATTTCCCAGGCTGGCCTCAAACTTGTGATCCTCCTGCCTCAACCTCCTGAGCAGCTGGGATTACAGGTATATGCACCACAGCCAGCCCACCTTCCTTCCTTCCTTCCTTTCAGTTGTAGATGTACACAATGCCTTTATTTATTTGTTTTTTTTAGTGTGATGCTGAGGATTGAACCCAGTGCCTCTTATGTGCTAGGCAAACACAATGAGTACAACTCCAGCCCCTCCTTTTCTTTTAATTAGTGTTAAAATGGTTCATCTTTTTCATCCTTTTTTTTTTTTTTTTTTGGGGGGGGGGTACCAGGGATTGAACTCAGAGGCACTCAACCACTGGGCCATATCCCCAGCCCTTTTTTGTATTTTATTAGAGACAGGGTCTCACTGAGTTGCTAAGTGCCTTGCCATTGCTGAGGCTGACTTTGAACTCTCGATCCTCCTGCCTCAGCCTCCCAAGTGCTGGGATTACAGGCGTGTGCCACCACACCTGGCTTTTTTCATCCCTTTTAATCTATATGTGTATTTATTATTAAAGTGGGTTTCTTGTAGAAAACTCATGCTTGGGTCTTAGTGTTTGTTTTGTTTGATCCAGTCTGATAATCTCTGTCATTTAATTGATGTATTAAGACCTCTGGCATTTAAGGTAAGTATTGATGTAGTTGAATTAATATCTACCTTCTTTGTCACTTTTTTTTTTTTTTTTGGCCCATATTTTTGTACTTTGTACTTTGATTTCAACTTTTTCTGCCTTTTGTGGCTTTAACTGAGATTTTCATATGACTTCATTTTCTCTCTTAGTGTACCAACTATACTACTTTTAAAAAGCCTTTATTTGTGGTTGCACTGTGGTTTGCATTATATATTTATAACTAATCCAAGTACACTTTTATTTATCTTGGAGTGGGGGGAACCAGGGATTGAACTCTGGGGCACTCAACCACTGAGTTACATCCCAGCCAAAGAGACAGGGTCTCACTGAATTGTTTAGCGCCTTGCTTTTGCTGAGGCTGGCTTTGAACTTGTGATTCTCTTGCTTCAGCCTCCTGAGCTGCTGGGACTATAGGCCCGCACCACCGTGCCCAGGCCAAGTACACTTTTAAATAGCTCTTTTGCTTCACAGAGAGTGCCAGTTCAAAATGATCCTATTTCTTCACTCCCAACCTTTGTATCATTGCTGTCATTCATCTTAGTTATACATAATGCCCTTCTTTTCCCCACAACACACAGAAAATTTATTGCTGTTATCAAAGCTAAGAAAAAAATGTTTTTAATTTGCCTTTGTTTAATTTATTTTACAGTGTTTTTCCTTTCTTTATGTAGTTCTGAGTTCTTTTTTTTTTTTTTTTTTTTTTTACCTATATCATGTTCCTTCTCTTTTTAAAGACTTTCTTTTAACAATTCTTACAAGACAGATCTATTTACAACAAACTTCCTTAATCCTTGTTCTCCAGAGTCTTAATTTCTCCTAAACTTTGGAGGATAGATTTACAGGATATAGGATTCTAAGTTGGTAGATTTTTCCTTCTCAGCGCTTTAAATATTTTATTTCACTCTTCCTTCTTGCATGATTTTCAAAGAGAAGTCAGATATAATTCTTAATCTTCATTCTTCTATGATTAAGATGTGGTTTTTCCTCTTTTTTCAGAATTTATCTTTGATTTTCTGTAGTTTAAAAATGATATGCCTAGATGTAGGATTTTTTTTTTTTTTTTTTTTTTTTTTTTTTTTTACATTTATTCTGGTTGGTGTTCTCTGAGCTCCCTGGATCTGTGTTTTGGTGTCTTGACATTAATTTGGGGAAATTCTAAATTACTTTTGTTTCACATATTACTTCTTTCACTCTTCATGCTGAAATTCTCATTACACATATTTACACCTTTAGTAATTGTCCCACAGTTCTTGGATAGTCTATTCTGTTTTTGGTTTTGACTCCTCACACCATCCTGCCCCCTCTACACTTAATTTTTCAATTTGGGTTGTTTCTATTGATGGTATTCTCAAGCTCAGAGATTCTTTCCTCAGCTATGTTTAGTCTACCAGTAAGTCCATTAGAGGCATTCTTTAGGCCTGATGGGGGGCCACATGCTATAATCCCAACTGCTTGGAACTGAGGCAGGAAGATCACTAGTTCAAGGCCAGCCTGGGGAATTTAGCAAGTCCCTGTCTCAAAAAAGCACTTTTCATTTGTTACAATGTTTTCTTTTTAAATTTTCTTCTTTTAATATATATTTTTTTTAGTTGTCAATGGACCTTTATTTATTTATATCTAGTGCTGAGAATCAAACCCAGGGCCTCATACATGCTAGGCAAGCGCTCCACCCCTGAGCCACAACTCCAGCCCTGTTACAATGTTTTTTTTATCCCCAGTATTTGTTTTTTTGTTAGAATTTCCATCTCTGCTTATGTTGCCCCTCTGTTCTTTTATGCTATTTTATCAACTGGACCCCTTAATATCTCAATAATGGTTTTAAATTCCCAATCTGGTGGGAGGAGCAAAATGGCAGAATGGAATTAGGCAGCAAATCTTGACTCCTCTGCAGGCCAGAATTGAAATGGTGAGAGAACAGCTGGTCAGAGAGGTGGAACAAAGGGAATGCACTAAGATAATGTTGGATGTCAGTGACCTGGAGGGAATCAGAAAGTCTTCCTACTAGAACAGAAAACAGAATTCATTAACCCCAAACCCTTCTAAGGGTAGGTTATGGGGGAGGGCTAACAAAGAAAGGAGGAGAGGTAGAGGAGACAAGCTATGTGAATTTGAACACTCAGAAATACGAAAAGAACCCATGATTAGAAAATATAAGAACTCTTGGACAACATTAAAAGACCAAATTTAAGAATCACTGGTATTGAGAAAGTAGAAATACCGGTTAATGGCATTGATAATCTGTTCAGTGAAATAATAGGAATTTTTCCAAACCTGGGGAATAATATTGGTGGACATTCAGATACAGGATGCCTTGAGAACCCCAAGTAGACAAGACCAAAAAGAAGAAAAAAAGAAACTTTCCATGACACATTATAATTAAAATGCCAAATATACATAAGGACATATTTATAAAAGCCTCAAAACATATGGTTACATTTAGAGGTAAGTCAATCAGAATAATGTGTTTCTCAGAAGAAACCCTAAGATTCAGGAGGGCTTACAACAATGTGTTTCAAGCCCTGAAAGAAAATAACCAAGATTGCTTTATCCATCAAAGATAACTTTTGGAAATGAAGAAGAAATTTAAAAACCTTGCAGGATAAGCATAAACTAAAAGAATTTATGACTTGTAAGCCACCGTTGCATAAAATACTTAAATCCTACATACAGAAGAAAATAATATCAAACAGCAGAGCTCAGGAAATGATATGTCCCATAGAAGAGTAGTTAAGCAAATGAGAATTAAGATCAAATTAAACATCAGAAATAGATCAAAATAGTAGTAGCAATACATGCCTTTCTATAACACTGAATATAAGTAGGCTTAACTTTCCAATTAAAGACAAACTAGCAGATTGAATTAAAAAATAAGACCCAACTCTGTTTGCAAGAGACACACCTCACAGGCAAAGCTATTCATAGCCTGAAAGTGAAAAGATGGAAAATGATATTCCATGCAAATGGAGCCCCAAAGCAAGCAGGAGTAGCTACTCTCATATCTGACGAGACTTTAAGCCAAAATTAATCAAAAGAGACAAGATCATTACATACTGATAAAAGGAAAAATTCAATAAGAAGCTATGATAATAGTAAATATTTATGCCCTAAACATCAGGTCACCTAATTACATAAACAATATTCAACATAAAGGCTCAAATACCAATACAGTACTTCTTCTACATGATTTCAACACATCTCTTACCAATAAATAAGTCATCTAGACATAAAATCAGCAGACACTTTAGGGCTAAAATGTACTATAAATAAAATGGACAACATATCTTCAGATTATTTCATTTAACAACAGCTGAATGCCATTTCTTCTCAGCTGCTCATGGAATTTTCTCCACAATAAACCATACTTTATGCCTCAAAGCAAGTTTGAGCACATAGGAAAAAGCCTTTATAATGTACTGCATCTTATCATAATATAATGAGATTAGAAATCAACAGTAAGAAGAACTATAGAAACTATATAAACACATAGTGATTGAACAATATACCTTTTTAAGTTTGATGTTTTTTTGGTATCTTTTGGTGCATTATAATTATACAAAATAGAGTTTGTTATGTATTTGTACATACAAAATTATATACTTTTGAGTGGTGAATGGGTCACAAGAAATCGAGGGAAAATTTTTTTAATTCTTAGAATCAAACAAGAATAGAGATATATCATACCATAATCTCTGAGACATTATGAAGGTAGTTCAACGAGGGAAGTTTTTTTAGGTATGAGTGCCTACATTTTTAAAAAAAACTCAGAAAGATCCCAAATAACTAAATGATGCAACTCAGAGTCCTAGAAAAACAAGAATAAAACAATTTCAATACCAGTATAAGGAAAGAAATAATTAAGATTAGAACCAAAATTAATGAAACAGAATAAAAATTCAAAGGATCAATGTAACAAAGAGTTGGTTCTTTGAAAAGATAAATAATATTGATTAGTTGTTAGCCAAACTAACCAAAAGAAATGGAAGACCCAAATTAATAAAATTAGAGATGAAAAAGAAGATGTCTTCCACAGGAATTGCTGAAATTCAGAGGATCATTTGAGGGCTATTTTGAAAACTTGTATCCCAATACAATGGAAAATCTAGGAGAAATGGACAAGTTTCTAGACACATGACCAACCAAAATTGAAACGAAAAGATAAAGAAAACCTAAACAGACCAAGAACAAGCAATGAGATTGAAGCAATAGTAGAAAGTCTTTCACCTGGGCATGGTGGTACATGCCTGTAATCCCAGTGGCCTGGGAGGCTGAGGCAGGAGAATCACAAGTTCAAGGACAACCTCAGCAACTTGGTGAGGCCCTGTCTCAAAAAATAAAAAAAATAAGTAAAAAGACCTAGGGATGTGACTCACCACTGGGTTCAATCCTCAGTACCCCCCCCCCAAAAAAAAATCCTTCCGACAAAGAAAAGCCTAGGACCAGAAGGAGTCTCATCTGAATTCTACCATCCCTTTAAAGAATTAATGCAAATGCTTCTTAAATTCTCATCAAATAGAAATGGGATGGGGGATCCTTCCAAACTTATTCTATGAAACCAGTATCACCTATATAGCAAAACCAGATAAAGACACATCAAGGAAAGAAAACTATAGAACAATATCCTTGATGAATGTAGATTGAAAAATCCTTAATAAAATATTAGCAATCCATGTTCAACAACATGTTAAGATTGTACATCATGATCAAGTTGCTTTCATTCCAGGGAGGCAAGGATGGCTCAATACATGTGATTCAATAAACGTGACTCACCACATAAATAAAATAAAGGATAAAAATCACATGATCACCTGAATAGGTGCAGAAAAGGTCTTGAACAAAATTGAGTACTTGTTCATGATAAAAACACTGAAGGAATCTAGAAATAGGAACTTTCCTCAACAAATAAAGACTATATATGACAAACCCAAGCCAACATCATACCAAATGGGGGAAGACATTCCTCTAAAACGAGGAACAAGACAATTATGTTCACTCACCTCTTCTATTCAATATAGTACTTGAAATTTTAGCCGCAGTGTTCTTCAAGAGAAGGAGTTAAAAGGGGTACCAATAAGAAAATGAGTTGAATTATCACTATTTACCAGGGACAAAGTATAAAACCCAAAGGCATGGCCCCAGTGGCCTACTTCCTCCAGCCACACCCTACCTGCCTACAGTTACCAACAAAAATATGAAAAAATGTTGAACATCTTGATCATTCAGAGAAATGCAAATCAAAATTATATTGAGATTCCATCTCTTTCTGGTTAGAATGATAAACATCAAGAGTACAATTAATAACTAATGCTGGCAAGTATGTGTGGTTAAAAGAAAAATTATAACCTGTTTGTGGGACTATAAATTAGTACAGTCACTATGGAAATAAATATGGAGGTTCCTCAAAATACTAGGAATGAAACCACCACATGGCCCAGCTTCTTGGTATTCACAGTATAATAATACATGTGTACCCATGTTTATAGCTATGCAATTCACAATAACCAAATTATGGAACCAGCCTGTTGTCAACAGAAAAAATGGATAAAGAAAATGTTACACACATATACACACATGGAGTTTTTTTTTTTTCAGTCAAAAAAAAATGAAATTATAGTCATTTGCAGGAAAATGGATAGAACTAGAGAGTATCATGTTAAGCAAAATAAACCAGTCTCAGAAAGCCAAGGGTCATGTGTTTTCTCTCATATGCAGAAGCTAAAGAGTAAAAAAAGATTTTTAAAAACCACCACAAGGAGCTGGGCACAGTGGCACATGCCTATAATCCCAGCAGTTCAGGAGACTTAGGCAGGAGGATTGTGAGTTCAAAGCCAGTCTCAGCAAAAGCAAGGTGCTAAGCACCTCAGTGAGGCACTGTCTCTAAATAAAATACAAAATAGGGCTGGGGATGTGCCTCAGAGGTTGGCTGTCCCTGAATCCAGTCTCCCCTGCCTTCAACAGCTGGGCCAGCTAGGTGATCAGTATCCAGGACTGCCCTGCACAATCTTGCTTCCTTGTGTTTTCTCCACTAGTGTTCCTCTGCCCATTTTTTTTTTTTTTTTTTTTTTTTTTTGGTGGTTTTGGGGATTGAACCCAGGGCCTTGTTCATGCGAGGCAGGCACTCTACCAACTGAGCTGTACCCCAGTCCCCTCTGCCCATTGTTTAAGGTTCAAATTCATAGCAGAAAGAGCCTTTCCCATGCACAAGCAGATCCTGTATTCACGTGCTATGGTATATATATATGCATGTGCCCGGAGTGTGGTAGAGGGAGACTTTGCCCTTTGTTCCTGTTATCACTGAGATTATTTGGATTCTCTCTTCTCAGCACTAACCTAAGGCAGCTTGTGTTTATTGATTTCTTGGCAATGTTAATGGTCTCTTCATTGATTCGAGTAGTACAACTTATGGTTTTTGCATGTAATTGCTTTGCACTCTTGGATTGTGTTTGGTGCTGAAAAGAAAAGGCACCTGTGCCTGTGATGAGCCTTCTGACACACCCACTGCCTCCTGGGCTTGGCTGGTGTTGCATACTACCACATACCAGATATCCTTAGGAGAAGACGTTCATTGCAGTTAAGAGGCTGGGTTAGGTTCTTGGCAGAGTTAATATGCAGGCTGTTTTTTGGTGTTGTTGTTATTGTTGTTTTATTAATTTTGACTAATCACAAGATGTTTATTGACCAGACCTGTTGTTCCTGGAGAGCAAGATGACTCAGAACAAAGGAGACAGATGCAAAATGGAGGCAGAGATGCAGGAAAAACTGAACAGTGGAAGTCCTTCTTACAGGAATACTTGGCAATGGAGTACCAAGTTATGAATGGAAAAATATAAGTAAATAGTTATATTTTAGAATGCTTTCTAAAGGGGACCTCAACAGAGGAAGCCTTCAATAGTCAAGTGTACCGGACAACCTGATCTGTGGCTAACAGTCAGCCTCTCTCCCTAGCAACCTGTGTCGCCACCCTAGGGCTCATGAACAGAGTGGCCATGGTGATAGGGATGGAGTTTATGCATGGATTCAGCAACATGGATTTCCTCTCACTAAGGCTGACCTGGCCACAGCTGCTGCTGCCAGTAGCAGAGAATGACACTGAGCCTCCCTGGGACATCATTTCTCAGGTGATCAGCCAGCCACCCGGGGGACAGGTGGATTACATTGGACCACTTCCCTCATGGAAGGGGCAGTGTGTTGTTCTTCCTCGAATAGACACTTTGGGTTTGGATTTGTCTTCCCTGACTGCACTGCTTCTGCCAAAACCACCAGCCATGGATTCACGGAATGCTGTATCCATCATCATGGTATTCTACACAGCACCACTTCTGATGCAGGAACTGGCTTCACAGGAAATAAAGTGCACCAAGGGCACATGGTCATGGAATTCATGGGTCTTGCTGTGTTGGGGACATCATCTCACTGTTTGTACTTCTCTCACACATTCAATACTTGGTGCTCTTCAAGAATGTAGGTAGGTGCTTGGCTGAGCTGCCTATAATGCCTCTGTACAGACGTGCCTCACTGTCGGTTCAGGTCTCAGTCCTGGACATCAGGTTCTCACCAATCTTTTACTTTCACTAGAGCAATGAATGACCTTGAACGTCATTCTTTGGAGCACACATGGGGAGTGCCCCTAGGTTCCCAGGAATGGGAGAAATTCATTTTTGTTTCCATTTTTCTCACTACAGGTAAAGTGCATTGCTGCTTCGATTACCAAAAGACATGTATACTTCAAGTAAGGCTTTACGAACCCATTGGATTTTTTTTTCTTTTGGTCCTGGAGATTGAACTCAGGGGCACTCAACCACTGGGCCACATCCCCAGCCCTTTTTTGTATTTTATTTAGACGCAGGGTCTCACTGAGTTGTTAAGTGCCTCGCCATTGCTGAGGCTGGCTTTGAACTCGTGATCCTCCTGCCTCAGCCTCCCAAGTGCTGGGATTACAGGCATGCACCACCATGCCCAGCCATCCATTGGATTTTTAATACATAAGTCGCCCTTTGAACCAACATAACGTGGCACCAATCACTGCTATTTCTGTTATTCCTCAGGAGATGAAGTCTACTGGCTGGTTTCTTGAATTATTGAGGATGTTGCGGTTGGAGGTGGGGTGGGTATGGCTACTGTAAGCTGTATTAATGTTTGGCTAAAGCTCAGGGCCCAAGGAACTGCTCTTAATTCCTCTTGTGATGCCTGCTCACAGTAAATAAAATAGCCTCAGAAGCTACAAGCTAGGCGGGATGATTTTTTTCATCACATTCTGCTCTTCTCACATCATAACTAGGGAGCTGTGTGACAGGTGGATCTAGACAAGGCTGGATTAAACATTAATGCAGTTGTCATTGCTGTCCAAAGGAACAAGTGCCCCAGAGCTAATCTCCAGAGTTACCTGAGGAGTGGTGACCAGCAGTCATGGCTCAATTTGCCCAGGTTCTAGCTGAGATAGGTGAATTTGGTCGCTTCCAGATACAGTTGACGATCCTGATGAGTGTCCCCAACTTCCTATCTCCCTTCTACATGTTTGGTCAGGTCTTCATGGTCCTGGATGAGGCCCACTACTGTTCAGTGGCCTGGGTCAAGAACCAAACTCTCAACCTGAGTGCGGCTGAGCAGCTGACACTGAGTGTGCCTCTGGATGCTGAGGGCAGACCTGAGTCCTGCCTCATGTTCCGGCCACCCGCCACTAACGCCAGCCTGGAGGACATCCTCAGCCACCACTTCAATGAGACACAGCCCTGTGAGACCAGCTGGCACTATCCTGAGGACAGGCCCCAATCACTGTTGAACGAGGTACGCCTGGCCTTTTACCTATCTGTCCACTTGTTCTGGTCCCTCTGCCTGACCCTGTACCTGACCGTTGCTGTCTCTGTAACTCTTCCTGTGCCTGCATGGCTGACCATTCGTATGCCTGTTTTACCTTTTGCCACTCACCTACCTCTTTTTTCTCTTTGTCCTCTGCCTGTTGGTCCATCTACGTCTCTCTGTATAGTCTGCCTGCCCAGCTCTCTGTTCAGTTTTGCCTGAACTTTTGTCTCTTTCCCTCTCCGGGCTTGTCCTTCTGTCTGTCTGCCTAGTCACCTGCCTTTATGCCTGTCCCATGTTTTCCTGTTCTGATGCTGTTTCTCTCTACCCAGTGTTCCCTTGTCTGTTTCCCCTTGTCTTTCAGTTCACCCCTGCACGTCTGCCTGATTACCTGTCCTGCACTCTCCTAACTCTTAGGCTATTGCTTTCTCTGTCCACTTGTTTTCCATCCTGCTTGCTTGACTTGGGCTTCCTTGAGTGTCTATAGGTCCCTGCCTCTGAGATGCTGGAGAACACTCTCGACTCCAAGACTTGTCCTGTGGATAATTCAGCACTTGCTCCTACTAACTCCATTCTCTTAGGAGAGACTTGGGTACATTTGCAGAAAGATCCCCCCTCTAGCCGCTTCTGAGTAAGAGGGGCTCTCAGAAGCACCTAGCTCCTTGCTGTTGTGGCTTCCCAGGTGGCAACATTGAGACACAGCATGAGGAGATGGCTTGGTGATGGCAACACAGCGAGCCAAGCATGGAGCTGCCCCGCCTCCCGTGCTGGACTCCTGCTGTGCTGCTCCATGCAGCAGCAGGACGTGGCGCGGACAGTCCAGAAACCTGAGGGCACAGGTTGTTGACGGAGCCTGTGGAGCTCTTACCACCTTCATGATTGCAAATCTGGAGCCCAGAGATTAAGCACTCATTCCCACCTCATGTTTGAAAAAAATATATATTCATTTTTAGAGACCTTCAAAGACAATTTTTAACAAAAGTCAAACACTCACTTTTTAATATGTGACCATGAACCTCCAGCCTAAACGTAGGTCCTGCCTGTGTTCCTCCTCATCCCACCCACAGGAGCAAAGTAGCCTGGGAACTCTCCCAGTCTCTTCATCTAGCTGAGCCTCACTGGTTGGACCTTACTGGCCTCTTGACCAACCCCCCAGCACTACCCCCATGGTGGCTTTTGGCCTTCACTAGCCCTCAAAGGTTGTGAGTGTCCCTTCAGGTCCTCATAAACCCTCTGTCCACCTGGCCAAATACCAGAATCCTCAAAGCCCAGAAAACCTTTCAAATTGCTCTTGAGCCTATTTTCTCCCTTGTTCACAGCCTGTGCTAGATTATTCACGCAATTTCATCCAGAGCCCACTGAACATTAACTGTAGAAAACAGTGAGAGAAGGCAGCCCTTGTTTTCCTTCTCCAAGGACCCCTGATGGTCAGGGAAGATCTTGGACTCCTTGTGCAGGAATGAAGGGCTGGGTGGCGTCTGAGGCCCAGAATTTGCTTTCTCCTAAAGACAACTTTCTAAATGAAGTGGTCATGTGAGCTGGGCAACAAGATGCTCAAAAATGAAAATGTTGACAGAGAATAGGGTTTTTTCTTTTCTTTCTTTCTTTTTATTTTTTTCCAGAAAGAATAGCAAAAGAAAGGCCTGGCAGCCAGAAACAGGTAGTTTTCAAGGAGTAGGTAACTTTGTGTGCCTGGAATAGGGGGTGGCAGCAGTATGGGAATTGCATGGGATATTTTCAAGGATTTGGCACCTATTTTGCTATTTAATATGTCTAAACAGAGTGCACATATAAAAAATGGACACATGTGGAAATGTTTGTCAACACTAAGTGAGCTATAAAAATTAGGATTTGGGGAAGGTGGAAAAGATAACCTGAACATTTAAAAAAATTAGAAACTGTGACTAAAATAAAATGATAAAATCCCTGTTAATATACTTAAGAAGAGTCTTCATAAGACTCTTTTCATGGTTTCTGTGAAACTAGGGAGCCCTATCTGGCTGCCCTAGGGTTCCTCATGTATAAAACAGACATGAGGGGATTTCCCTGACTGGTCCCATGTGTCAGATATTCTCCCGAAACCCACCTACCTCTGGTTTCTTAGTGCTGTAGATGTGCACCTTCACAAGCTAAAAGAGGATGCAACTCATCCCATAGAACTGTCCTCTAGAACACTTCTGTCCTTCCTCTTTCCCAGACCTTCAGCTGGGTTTTAGGAGCACCATATCACCCACTGTAAGACTGCACATATAAGCTAAGCATATAAGACAACCAACTGGTAACAACTGTTTTAAGTTATGAACACCATCCATTTGATGTATTTCAAAAGGTGCAATAGTTTATTAGTGAAAGAAGTTAAAAAGTAACTTCCCCTTTAAAGAAACCAGCAAGTGACAAACAGATTTTCTTGATTGCTCCCTGAGTTTCATCAAACACTGGATCTACTCAAGGGTAGAAAGAAAAGGCACCTGTCGAGGACTGTTATAAGTTGGATCTAGAATGTCCCCCAAATGATCATGCTTTGAAGGCCTGGCCCCCAATGCAGCAATGTTCAGAGGTGGAACTTTGGGGAAGTGATTGGGTCACCAGGGATCTAAACTCATTAATGGATTGTCCATTGCTGGATTCATAGCTGAATGGACTCCTAAAGAGTGGTACAAACTATAGTAAGTGGGACCTAGTAGAAGGGAGTGGGTCCTTAGGGGCATGCCCCTAGGGACCATGAAGTGAGTTTGCTCCACCATGTGACCCCTATCAGGACATTCTGCCTCACTACAAGCCCACAGCAATGAGTCCGAGTGACTGAAACCATGAGCCACAATAAATCTTTTCTCCTTCAAGTTGATTTCCTCAGGTATTTTGTCATAGCAGATGGAAAATTGACTAACATGAGTATATTAATAAATGACATCACACACCTAAAGCTCTTCTTCAGCTGTAAGAGGCTCTGGGGCAACTAATATTACTGCGTCAACACTTCATTAGGCCTTTCCATGTGAGTGTAGAATATCCCACTTGACAGCCCTTTGGTCAAGGACAGCTTTTCAGCAGTCTCTGGAGTGGTAGGCTTCTGTTTGCTCTTGGCAAGTTTCTCAATAGGAAAGGGGTCATCTCTGAGATCAGTCTGTGACTCAACAAGCAAGATAGGAGGTGCATTATCTCAGGCACCCCCTTTTCTTTCACTTCTAATGAGGTCAGAGATCCCTGAAAAACAGAAAAGAAATACATTCATTTGTGGATGTTCAACTGCCATAATCTCTCATAATCCACTTGTCCTACAGTGTCAAAGAGGTCAAGAGTTTGTGGCTCTCTACCAATCCTGTGACTGCGTAGTTTTCAAAAAACAGCACCTACTCAGGTGGAGATTTGTTTGTTGTGTTGGATATCAGGAGTCAAGTGTTAACAATGGCACTGCTGCTCACAGAAACACACTCAGTTGTCTGCATTACTGAAATTGCTTTGTATCCACTTGATCCAACATACACAAACCTGAAGCTAACCTCAGCTTCTCCACCAGCATGTTGGCAGCACTCAGAGGCCTCTGTTTAGCCTCCGACAGCAGCCTAGTCCATGCTGGTTGGGTTGGGCCTTGGACCTCTCACCTACACTCTCACTGTCACTTCCACTTCCAACTCTCAAGGGAATGTACAACTTGGGGACTTTGTGACTTGGATTGACCACAGGACAATCCACGCTTGGTTGCAGAGTTCCCTTGAAATGAGATCTTCTGCTTCTGCTTTTTTTTTTTTAATCTATGAGGAAGAGCTTTGCACACTGATGCAGAGGGTTCTCTCTAAGTGGACACCCCAGGGTCCTTAGTATAACCAGTAGCTGCATACTCAAACCAAAACAAAAACCGCACTAATCTGAAAGCAATGAACATGTTTCCTTAAGGCTACATGCCCTTGAAGGTCATAGTACCTTTCTATTTCTCAACTTATCCGTGTAATATTTGCTGGCCCTGTCCATATAGAACTCTGAAAGGCAAGGGAAACAGACTGCCAATGAATAGCAGCAACAGTAGCACCTGTCCTGGGATTGTGGACAAGGTTGGAATGGCAAAGAATGAGAGGCAGAGAAAACAGTCATTTTTAGGGTCTGGAGGCAGGAAAATGTCTGGCATATTTGAGGAATACTGACATAAAAGAAGTTTGGAAATTCTTGTAGGGTCATAGGTACAGTGCTAAAGAATGTGGGTTTTCTGCTAGAGATCAAAGAGGGCCTTGAAGGTTTTAGAAAAAGGCAGAGGAATGTGGTAGGACGTATTCTAGAAACGAGGGTGGAATTCTGCAGGCCACTCTGGCTGTCCCTAAAGAGAACCAAACACTGCTGCTGTCATGGCTGGGGAGGTGGATGACCATCATCCCAAGTGCCACCCTCTTCATTTGTTTGCCATCTGCAACATGATGACACCATGTGAGTTTTGGTGCACTTTGGCACCTCTCCAAGACACACACAGTCTCTGCTGCTGCTGCACAATGGAATACACCTTCATGGGGCTAGAGTGAGGATTTAATGATATAAGGGGTATAAACTATAGGGAGATAGTGAATCATGACTATTGACCAGGGGCGCCAGACTTGGAAGACCCCCATATCTTGGCATTCATGCCTGCAGAACGCTGTATCCTTGAGAGCCTCGGGAGCACAGGGCCAGCGCAGCCATCCTAGCAGAGCTTTACTGATAGCAGCCTGTATAACAGCCACCAAGCTGAGTATGTCACATGTGTGTGTTAGTTCCTTTAATCCTATCAGACGATAGTATATAGCAGATTTTTTTTTTTTTTTTTTTTTTTGTGGTACTGGGGATTGAACTCAGGGGCACTTGACCACTGGGCCACATCCCCAGCCCCTTTTTGTATTTTTTTATTTAGAGACAGGGTCTCACTGAGTTGCTAAGTGCCTCGCCATTGCTGAGGCTGGCTTTGAACTCGCGATCCTCCTGCCTCAGCCTCCCAAAGTGCTGGGATTACAGGCGTGCGCCACCGCGCCCGGCTTATATAGCAGATTTTATCACCACCTTTGTAAATGTGGGAAACCAAGACACAGAATGATAGGCTAACAGGCTCAAGGTCACACAAAGCCACTCAGTTCTGACCTTAGAGCCTGGCAGTAGCAAGCCTTTATTTTAAATGGTGTGTTACTACAAAGGCAATCTGTAGTTATTAGACAAAAACCAAACAGGATGGACCAACAGTTTAAGAGCCCTGCCCTGTCCCATGTCAGGGGTAATCAGTTAATCATTTGACACATACTGAAAGTCCTTAAAAATTAACAGTTGTCCTTGAGAACAGAAGTGTGAAGCACAGTGGTAACTCCTGGATTGGTTAATTTCTTGTTAAAGGTTATTTCACTGATGGTGATTGACTGGTTAGCGAGGTGCTGGCATTCGTTCATTCGCTCATTTTCAGCAAACCTTCTCTTAGACTCCACTCAGTTTCATTCCCTGTCTAGAGCAATAGACATGTGTCATTTCCACCAGCTGCCATCTAGCTGTGGGACGCAGGATTAGCTGCTAACCTCCCCTCCCTCAGGGGAAAATAACAATAAGTCAATGGCTGTTGTGACAATTGTCTGAGGTAATACTGTAAAGTGCTTAGCACCCTGTGCATGGCACAAAACAGGCACTCAAAGGCATCCTCACAGGTGGGAAGCTGGAGGAGGGTTCACATGGCATGTTCACCTGCAAACACTCACGTATAAAGCTGAGTTGTGTGCAAAGGGTGCAGAATGCCCACAAGGGAGTCGTGTGTACTGTACGTGCACATATAGCAGACATGTGTGCAGAGCTGTGTGGATCCACATATTTTCTCCACTTCATTTCCTAGACTGTGGATTAGGCTGTCTCTAAGTCTCCAGGTGGGTTGGCAGCTTCTGCCCAGATATATTCCCCCACCGGGCCCTCATTTCCTCCCACTATATGTGTATGTTCCTCTGTCCCGATCAGAAGGTGTGTGTGAATGCTCCTTAGGATTCTGATTGCCTGTGTTTGGTGAGTGTTTCAAGGGTTTTGCAGCCAGATGGGAAAATCTGGAGAGGCCCAAGTGGGTCACAGGGCTGTCTGAGCTTTGGGGAAGGGACCCTACCGATCAGGATGCAGCCATCAGTGGTAGGTCATAGCCTCTCAAATTTTATATCCTTAGTCTGTCAGGGATTTTACATGGTACCTTTAGGCTAAAAGAAATATCATACAGTTCTAGGTATTGTTAAATAATAGAATTTATTATAAGAATAACTCAAAGAATAACTCGTGTTTATGTCCCAACAATTTAATAGTTGTTTTAAAGAATAGTACACGTAAATTGAAAGAAAAACATTTTATTTCATTCTTAAATAAAGGATGTATGTGGCTCCTGAGCACACATGGCTTCTCAGCCCTTGGACACTGCTAGGCCCATTTTTGGTTCCCTGCTGATTTGTACATGGTTTGCTTTTTTTTTTTCCCCACAACTGCTACCCGAAATAGGACTTCTCAGAGATACGATGTCATTGACAGAAAAGTAGTGTGATCTCATGTTGAAGTATAAACTGTTGCTGCCTGAAGCGATGGCCGCTTGGAGCAAAGAAGCCGCGGGAAGAAGTTCAGAGGCAAACTGGAGACAAACAGCTTTTTATTCGGATAACTTTTCTCTCTGGCTCTAACAACCACTAACACGCGCCACACACACCACCAAAATGGCGCTGACCCGATCAGCAATCTCGGCCAAGTCACTCGAGATCCCGGGACAAGTCCCGTGAGACTACGGAAGGCGACAATGCCCAAATCTCCACGGCTCATAGTCAACCACAATTCAAGCCATCTCCCCAAACAGGGCTCCTGCAATAAACTATCCTGCACTAGTAGTTTTTATGTGATGTCAGACAGATGTCAAATATCACTATATTCATTTCCCTTTAAATATACTCTGCTGTGCCCAGTGAGTGCACTGTGGTACCCTGGGGTACCTTGGAACACAGTTTAGAAACCATAGGCGCGAGCCCTAGGAGATCTGTGGAGGGCTAGGTGGTGAAAGACTTGCCCTCAGCACTTCCCCTAGACTCACATCTGCCTGTGTTTGCCTCAGTTCAACCTGGTGTGCCATCGGAAGCACCTGAAGGAGACCTCGCAGTCGGTGTTCATGTCTGGACTCCTTGTTGGGGCCCTCATCTTTGGGCCCCTCTGTGACTGGTATGAACCTTGACCGACCCTCCCCTGACCTAGCGTGCTCTTAGGCTCCTGGTACGGGCCCAAGTTTCCCCTTGTGCTCCTTATGCCGGCCTCCAGGAAAAGGCCTGCTTCCCTGCACCCTCTGTGGGGCTCCCAGAGAAGGGCCACGTCTTCTCCCTCAGACAGCCCAGCTCAGGCCTGTGGGGTGTCCCCTGCTTCCTTTCCCACCAGGGCCCTTCCCTCATCACACAGAGCTGTGCTTCTTTACCTCAGGATTGGCCGCAAAGCCTCTCTCCTGGTGCAGCTGCTCCTGACTGCCATCATGGGCCTGGCCACGGCCTTTGTGCCCAGCTTTGAGTTCTACATGGTCCTGCGCTTTGCCGTGGCTACTGCTATCTCTGGATTTACCATAAGCACCGTCACCCTGAGTGAGTATCTGGGCCCTGCCTGTGGGGGCCTTGTCAGGCATCCCAAACCTGAGGCAGTCACAATGGGGCTTCTGGTGCAGGGACTGAGGCCCCCGTGCTGACCTGGCAGGGAGTGAAGGGACAGGGTGTGGCCCCGTCTCAGCCTTTCTGTCCCCACAGTTTCAGAGTGGGTGAGCCCCTCATGGAGGCCTCGGGCTGTGATCCTGGCCCAGATCACTTTCGCCTTTGGGCAGATGGTGCTAGCGGGACTTGCATATGGCATCCGCAACTGGAGGCTCCTTCAGATTGCTGGCGCCGCACCTGTTTTGCTGCTCTTCTTCTACATCTGGTGAGGAGCCACTGGCCAGGAGCAAACCTCGCCTCGCCTGGCTGTGCTTTATGTAGTGCTCACACTCACCTCATGGGGCAGTCGGAGGCTGGTCTGGGAGTGGGAGTCTCTAAGTGTGGAGGTGCGGGGTTCAGCGTGTACTGGAAGGGCTGGGAAGGCTCCACAGGACTTCAGACCCCAAGGTCACAGCTGTTCCCGGCCAACAGGGCTCTGCCAGAATCTGCTCGGTGGCTCCTCACCCAGGGGAGGATAGAGGAAGCCAAACAACTGGTCCAGAAAGCAGCCTCGGTCAACCGGCGGGAAATCTCCCCAGAGCTCCTAAACCAGGTACTTCCAACAGGCTGGGGCTTGTCCCTGCCCCTAAAGCTGACCCCCACAGAGCCTCTGCATGACCCCTCCCTCTGCACCTTCTTTCAGTTGGTCCCAGAGAAGACAGCCTCCTCAGGGAATGCCTTGGATCTTTTCAGACACCCCCATCTCCGGAAGGTGACCCTGATTCTTATGTGTGTCTGGTGAGTTGCCCAGGGCTCATGCCCCTTCCTGAGGACAGTGCCAATGTGTACCCCTTCCTTGGCCACTTTCCCATGCATTAGCCGAGTGGTGGGACGGTAGCTCTCAGGCTGGGTGTTCTCTTCCTAGCTGTGCCAGTGTCTCCTTTTGTGACACTGATCAAGGCAGGCTCTTGCTCTGGGTGTGATAGTGTTGCACACCGAGCAGTGACAGGGACTCTCGGATGCCTTACAGGTTTGTGGACAGTCTGGGGTACTATGGCCTCAGCCTCCAAGTGGGAGACTTTGGCCTGGACATCTACCTGACACAGCTGATATTTGGAGCCATTGAGGTGCCGGCCCGCCTTCTCAGCATCTTCATGATGGAGAAGTTGGGCCGCAAGTGGAGTCAGATGGGGACTCTGATTCTGGGTGGCCTCATGTGTATTATCATCATCTTCATCCCAGAAGGTATGAGCTGCCTGTTTCCCTCCCTCCCCGACCCCTGCTGCAGGGGCTGGGCCAATGGCCATCACTCCCCTGTCAGGAGTAAAGGTTTCCCCAGGGTTTGGGTACAGAAGAGGTGGGGAGTTTGGGTGGACAAGGTGGTGGGCAGGTCCCAGGTGGTGTCCGTGTGGTTGACCAGCATCTTCCAGCAGATCTGCCCTTGGTGGTCACCGTGCTGGCCGTGGTGGGGAAGTTCGCCACTTCTGCTGGCTTTACCATCTCCTACTTGTACACTATTGAGCTCTTTCCCACCGTCGTCCGGTAAGAGCTGCTGATGCGACTCGTGGTCTTCTGCTTCTAGGGCCCTGATTCTGGCCAGTCCTCTGCTACCCTCACCACCAGTCCACAGATGGTTGATGAGGCTGGCTCTGGGGCCCTGACCGCGAGAACTGTAGTGCAAGTCCCCAAGTTGTCTCCAGGCAGGCAGACATGGATGTAGGCCATGGCCCGGCCTTGTCGGGACAGGAATGTGGGAGAAGTCTCAGGATGAATGACCCAGGAGGAGAACACTCAGATGAGGGGAGGTGGTGGTTGGGAGCTGTAGCCTTTGACCTTAGATGGGACAGGTGAGACAGGGAGCAGGCAGACAGGGAGGCCTGGGGTGGGAGGTACGTGGAGGGGCAGGAGCACTGGGTGGGCCAGAGGAGACTGGAGACCCTGCTGGCCTTTGGGGGGGGGGTGGTCACAATAAGGGGTCTTGGGTCTGTGGTCCCAGGTTGAGGCCAATTCTGCTCAAATTGTACTGGCTTTCCCCCAGGCAAACAGGCATGGGGCTGGTGAGCATCTTCTCAAGAACAGGTGGCATCCTCACGCCTCTTGTGGTCCTGCTGGGCGAGTACTACAAGGGACTCCCTATGCTCATCTACGGCAGCTTCCCCATCGGGGCAGGTCTACTCTGTATTCTGCTGCCAGAGACACGTGGCCAGGCCCTGAAGGACACCATCCAGGACCTGGACCAGGGGCCCCCCACACGGTGAGCAGCTTGCTTGCTCTGAAGCCCACATCCGAGGCCCCTCTGCCAGAGACCCAGACCTCTTCTTCACCATTAGTCCATCATTGCTTAGAGGCCATATGGGTCCCTCTGGAACGGGACAGCTTACTGACCTTGGGTGGAATGCCCCTATTTTCAGGAGGGAGATGCTGAGGGGTGATGCCATGGGACCAGTTTCTGGACAACCAATGATAGCCTTCTGTTCCCTGCAGGTCCCCAACGGCAATGCCCCCAGAAAAAGAAATGGAGGCCACAGGAAGAAGTTCTAGTCCCGGGGTGACCACTGTAAGCAGCACAGACTTCTGATTGTGGTCTCTAGCATCAGACCACCAGCAGCAGGAAGCTGCCTACACGTCCCCTGTGTCCCCACGAGGGCACACGTCGGCCTTGTTTATAGAGGCAGCACACAGAGCGTGGCCCCAGCCCTGCCACTGCTGAGTTCAATCCTGGAAGCATCTGGGACAGGACTTCCCTCCTTCCTTCACCTCTTTCGTTCCCAGAGCCCCACTCCAATGCCCTGAGTTAGGGTCTTGGGTGTGTTGTGGGCTTCATTTGTTCTCTGATAGTTTGTAGGGCTGTGGCATCCCTGGTCCCTCAATCTGGAGCACCCCTGCCCCCCAAACTCATCAGTCAAACCCATAGCAGAGCACTAGATAGGGCCTTCCTGAGTAGTGGGATCAGGTAGAGAGGAAATAAATTTCGAAGTTGTGTTCTCTACGGGGCAGGTGGTCAAAGGGTTGTCAGTGAAGAGAAGGTTTGTAGTTTCTTCCGGTGGCTGGACCAGGCCCCTCTGGCTAAGGGGCAAGGACATTCGATCCTGCTAAGAGAGAAGACTGCCCTGCACTCTCTCTGAAGATGCCCCATCCCCTCCCCACACTCAGCTCTGACCTAACCTATGTGTGGCTCAGGGATGGGCACCGTGGAGGGACACTGCATGGCTCTGCCCCCGCCTATGGTGCTCTCCTGCTTCTGGCTCCTCCAGGGCCCAGCTAGGGAAGGGAGAAGGACAGAGGTCTTTTTGCTTGGCCACCTGTCACTGTTTCAGGCTTCTACTGCTCTTCCAGTGAATTCTGACAGACTTCTTACCTCTGGTTCTTCCATGGGGCCATATTCATGAGCCTTTCAGAGATCTTCTCTGGGCCACTGTGTTGTTCCTTAATATGAGCAACCTCCTCACAACTAACCTCTTTAGACCCCTCTTCAGTTCCCACCCTAGAGATTTTGTACTAGTCTATTTTCCATTACTCTAATGAGATACCTGAGACTGGGTAACTTTATAAAGAAAAGAACTATATTGAGCTCACAGTTCTGGAGGTTCAAGGGCATGGTGCTAGTATCAGTTTGGATCTGGTAAAGACCTCATGACAAAAGGCATCACAGTGGCAGGAGTATGGAGGAGAGTGAGAGATCACATCACAAGCCAGAAAGAGCAGAGGGGCAACTAGGCCCCATCTCTTGAAGGTCCTGCCACCTCTCACATTGCCACACTTTGGACCAAGATCCCAACACATGAACCCTTGGCCGGGACAGCAATGAAACCATTTCCAAACCATGGCGGGTTCTTCCAGAAACTTCCTCCCTCACACTCGCCTTTTCTTCTGTAACATGGAAAGGTGGTCAGTGATGGACCAGTCCAGCACCTCTCTTTTAAATACATGGATATTTCATACAGTTCTCAGCTGTGAAGTGATGGGTGAAAGTTCTATTTAGCTTCCTACAGCATACGAATTTATGGAATACCAAGCTAAACTCTCAGAGACACACACCAGTCTTCCTTGACATACTGTGCCACCCAGGTTGAAATTTCCGACACGTGATGGTGAAAAAAAAACCTGAATAGATTTAGGGAAAGGACCATTTCAGAGCTGCAGGTAGTTTCCTCCCCTAAGATTCTGGACACTTGCTCCTTCTGAGGCAAAGTCCTTGTCATTCCTGGAAGAGCCTTAAAGGGATCCTTTCTTGACACAAGTGTAAATGCAAAGATTCACCTAATGTTTTGGGGGGGTCTTTGGAGACATATTTTTAGGGTTATGGGTGCTTGGAGACAAAAGATCTTTCTATGTGTAGTTATAAGTATCCCAAGGCTTGTTCTGGTTAGTGGGTAAATGTTTGTCTTTTAGCAGTTGCTGTGGAGAAGTCAGTAGCTGGGGCCTGTTGGACTCCAAGAGGAGCAGATGTATTGCCTGATCTCGTCTTAGCCCTGAGGAACGCAGCAGAAAGGGGATCTCGCTGTGCCAGGCAGTGGCCAGCACATGCCAAACTGTGGCTGTCCTCCAAAGGGTATTACTGAACACAGAACAATCCATATTTATGGAACATGCTCGCATGGACCTACCAATAGTATGGTTGGCTTTGTAAGGGTTGGTATAGGACTCGGATCTCAAGCCTAGCTGGCAGAAGCCTCCCATTCTGGGCCTCAGCCTTCCCATTTTAGAATGAGGCCCTTGTTTCAGTCCCTAGCACCACCACCCACCATTACCAACCCCATCCCCCCAAAAAAAGAATGGTTGATTTCATAGGTCCCTTTGCACTAATCCTCCAGGATCATAACTTGAGAGCCCTGACTGGGTATGGAAAGCAAAGGAATCTAGCAATCTGCCCTTGTCAGGGGGATCTCTGAGATTAAAATCACCATTCTGCTCATCTTGTGTTCTCTGCTTCCATATCCAAAGCCTAAAATGTACCCATACTTTCCCAGCCAAACTGCACCTCTACCTTGACACTGTCCCCACTAACCTGCCTTCCACCTCACCCAGTTCTATCCATAGGTGCAACTTGTATATATTAGTCAGCTTTGTGTCACTGTGACAAAATACTTGAGGGAAAAAAAAACTTAGAGGAGGAAAAATTTATTTTGGTTCATGGTTTTAGAGGTTTCATCCATAGTCCTTTGTTCCCATAATTATGGGCTTGTGGTGAGACAGAACACTATGACAGAGGAAGCATGTGGCAGAACAGAGATGCTTACCTGACAGCAGCCAGGAACCAGAGAGAGAAGAAACAGCTGAGCACATCCAAAATCACCCACTCCCTTCAACTAGGTCACACCACGATAGTTCTTCCACCTCCCAATAATGCCATCAAGTCACAAATCCAACAATGGATAAATACATTGATGAGGTTAAAGCCCTCTTGATCCAATCACTTCCCTCAATTCCTGCCACTGAACATTTGACATAAGTCTTTGAAGGATGCTTCATATCCAAACCATGACACTGGGGGTTATGGTTGTGGCTCAGTGTTAACACATTTGCCTGGCATATGTGAGGCACTGGGTTCGATTCTTGGCACCACATACAAATAAATAAAATAAAGGTCTATCAACAACTTAAAAAATTTTTATAAGACAACAACAACAACAGAAACCACATGTCTCTGGAACTGCCACTCTAAAGCCAGCAGATGTACCCACATCTTCAGCCCTTCCTGGAAGACTTTGCATTTCCTGACTCTTCCTCTGACTCTGTGCTTGCTCACAGCTAGGGAGCTGTGGGAAGGGGGTCTTCACTCTCCACTGCTTCTCCACCATCATGCCTCTGTCTCCTTGTAAATCCCCTCTTGTGGCTGCCTGTTTCTCTCCCTTGCTCCCACCTCTTGACCTCCAGATCATCTAAAACTCACCTGCCTGGTTCAGTCATCCCTTCTCCTCCAGCACCGCCACCCTCATAGGAAAATCCTCTCCACTTCCAGTTCTTTTTTTTTTTTTTTTTTTTACAGATTTACAATTTTAATACTCTTCTTTTTGTAATTGATATAACTAGTAGATAAAACAAGTAGCCAAAAATCAATAAGGACATAAAAGATAGGTCAACTGATTTGACCTAAGCGAGATGTATAGAATATTTTACTTGATAATACAGAATACGTATTCATTTGAAGTGACTATGGAATTATTGCCAAGTTAGACCATATGCTGGGTCATACAAGAATTCTCAATAAATGCCAATAGGTTAAAACATTATAGCAAATATCCTCAGAACATAGTGGAATTAAGTTAGAAATAATTACATAAAATACCTGAAGAATCTCCCTATAATGTGGAAATTGAAAACACACTTCTGTATAATGCATTCCACCTCCAATTCTTAAAGTCATTTCTGGCATGTAAGTGAATAGATGAATGGCCCTCTAACTCAGACCTCTCACTTTCTGACCACTGCATTCCATCCTGGTCTCTTTACTTCATTATTCCCAACTGACCTAGTCATCGAGGGCTGCTACAGCAAAATATCATAGGCAGCACCCTAAATTTATTTTCTCAAAGTTCTAGATGCCAGAAGTCTGAAATCAGGGTACAGTATGGCTAGGTTCTGGTGAGGGCCTTCTTCCTGGCTTGTAGATGGCCACTTTCTCTCTATGACCTCACACGGCCTTCCCTGGGTGCATGTGCATGGAAAGAAACTTATGAGGCCACTAATTTCATCTGGAGAGTCCTACCCTTATGACTTTATCTAACCTTAATTGCCTCTCCATGGTCCCATCTCCAAATACCATAACATTGGGGGTTAGGGCTTTGATACGTGAATTTGGAAGCAGGGCAAGACACAATATTCTTCCTATAACACTGACTTTGGTTTCATTGGGCCCTCTGGTCTGCTGACCCTTTGCTTTCTCCATACCTTTCTCTGTCCTCTCTACTCAGATGAGAGAATGGAGCCAACCTTTTAATTTCTATTGAGAGAGAGCATTTCCATCTCTGTTGCCAATGCCCTACACTTTAATTCTTTTACCCTGTGATTGTGTCCACAGCAGCATCTGAGCCCAATTATCTGCCTGCTCTATCCCTGCACCCCAGACCACTGGTCATTACTAGAGAGTCACATGTGGGCAAGTCTATTTCCCTATGGATTCATGGTTGCCAGCCTCAGCCAGATCTGTAAGGGCCCAGGACCCCTAGTAGGGTTTCCTAGCTAGCTTGCTTTCCACCTCCACTGGCCATTTCTAACCTCCACCCGTGGAGGAGTGCTTCTCATCCTCCACTTCCCCACTGAAAGCACCTTCTTCTCCTTTCAGAAACACATGTGGCTTTTTTTTTGGTATCGGGAATTGAACTCAAGGGCACTTGCCCACTGGGCCACATCACCAGCCCTTTTTTTGTACTTTATTTAGAAACAGGTAAGTGCCTCGCCATTGCTGAGGCTGCCTTTGAACTCGTGATCCTCTTGTCTTAGCCTTCCAAGTGCTGGGATTACAGTGCCACTGTGCCCAGCTAACCACCAGACCTTACACCTGCCCGGCATTGTTCCCTGCTGCTGCCTGAAGGAACCATCCTGCACAGACATGGCAGTGACACCACTGAGGGCAAGGCCCTTTCCTCTGCTCCCTCCTCAGACCCCCTCAAGACCTGGGAGCTGCTGAAGGTAGGGCCTTTTCCTCATCAGCCTCTCTTCTCTATGACCCCCATCTTAGGCAAGGGGTCTGGGAATCAGGCAAGTTTGTGGGGGCCACTGAATTGAATTTGCTTTTGCCCCCACGTTTCAGCTCCTGGAGTTTCTCCTGATGTCACTGGCCTGATGAGCCAATGGCTCTCTACTGAGCCAGAATCACCATTGGCCAGAGAGTCCAGGCCACTTGCCTACAGGGGGGCCTGGGACAGCCCTTGGCAGTCATCTGTATTGGGACTGGAAGAATCTAGCTTCCAAGTGCCCAGGACATGGCCAGGGCCTCCCTCCTCAGAGATTAGGGCAGTGGGGACCATCAGTCCTCAGCGTTCAGCCCAGGTAAGTGTAAAGACCCTGATATTTACTAACTTTCTCAATCTCTGATCAAGAAAAAAAAATGACCTCATGATTTTTAAGTACAGATAATTAACTTCTGAGCTAGTATGAATAAACTCATGGAAGAAACAGTATGTTTCTTTGGATTATGCACCTCGGCCTCACTGAGCTGATGGAAAATTCTGTCCAGAGACTGGGCCAGAAGACAGAGGGTCTGTTATAACCAGAGCAAAGGGGACTCCCTGCCCAGGTCATCAGCCTCATGGATGATGGTAAGTGCCACCTGCTTGGTCCCTTTGGCCCTAGCAGTACGGCTCTTAAGACTGGGGAACTCAGAGGATCCTTGGGGGACTAGGACCAGCCGCTCAGGTGACAAAGCCAACCATAATACCATAATATGGGTAGGTCCATTGCTGTCATGTTCTATAAATATGGGTTGTTCTGTGTTCAATAACACCCTTTGGAGGACAGCCACAGTTTGGCACATGCTGGCCACTGCCTGGCACAGTGAGATCCCCTCTGTTGCACTCCTCAGGGCTAAGACGAGGCCTGGTGAAGGAGGGAGGATTGTGGTGCTTGCTCCAACACATGGAGAATGAAGCCAGAGTAAATCTCAAAGTCACTGGAGGGAGGTTTCCCCATGACTAGTATTTCAGTGGCTTTCCTCAAATATAGTAAATTCTTCAGAAAGTTTTCTCAATGTATTTCGGTGTCCCAGTTTTGCCAGCATCTGAGTACATGCTGTGTTTGCTGGTCAGGGAATCAGGCAGGCCTGGGTCCCAGCCTCCCTTGCTGTTCCTGTTTCCCTCTGGAGCTGTCTGGTCCCTGTGCTGGGGAGTGGGCGGTGGACAGAGCTCTCTCTGTTACTGCAACCTCGGGAAGCAGAGTGGCACCTCAGGAGCTGCAGGACACATGGGAGCAATGTCCTGCTTGGCTCAGGCTGTTCAGAGATACCAGGCTTTCTCTTCTTTGGCCAGGCTTCTTCAGTTTCCCTGCAGGGCCTGACTTCTAATGAGCCCTATGCTGATTCCCCACCCAGACTCAGGACCAAGACTGGAGCCCTGATCCCACAGGCTGGCAGAGGAGGCTTCTAGCTCACGGGGAAATGGGTCAGAGGCAGGTAGCTCTGACCAAGAATAGTTGGCTGGGATGTGTCCCAAACAGAGCAGAGGTGTCAGGGGCAGGGACAAGCTGTTCCCAGCTATGGGAGCAGGAAGGTGTAAAGGACAGCTGATAAGTGAGTGGTTATCTAGACAGATGGGAGAATTTCCCTCAGTGGAGGTACGGCCCTCATGGGAGGGTGGGTGTTGCAGATACAGGAAACACTTTGCATAAAGGCAGGGAGCTGGTTCATGAGCACAACCTATCTTGCCCCATTCTGTCCCTAGGGGCTATGCCAGTTGTGCCCCTGGAGTAGAATGCTGCCCTCACCATTCCTAGCCCACCCTCTCCACCCTATTGTGACACCACCCCTCAACCACCGATGGAACCCAAGGGTTCTGCTTCCAAGGGTCTGGCTGGGCCTGGACTGTGTGGTCAGGTGGGCCCTGGCTTTGGCTGTGGTCCTATCTCCAGGGAGGAGGGCCCGGGAGGGTGTCAGTTATGATAACACCCGGCAGTTACGGGGCCATGTTCTCAGCGCAGATGTGGACAGGAGCCTGCCTGGGCCTGTTCGGCTGTGGGGAGTCTGTGGAAAGAGCAGGCTGCCCTCACAGAAAGCGTGAGTTCTCAGGCGTGGCATCTGGCCATTTCCTGCCCTCAGGTGGAGTGCTCCTCCTGGCCATACCTCCTCTAGGCCTCAGCTTCCTTTTTTTGTATGTTGAGAGCCAGTTGCCTGGGGCCTGCCCACCCGGCAGAGGACTGTTGGGATCCGTAGAGGGAGGGAAGACTCGGGGGCCTTGCAGACTGTCGGCCTCTGGATATTCAGGTGGTGCTAGGGCATGCTGAAAGGGACCCTGCAGCAGGAGGCTGGGACAGCTGGGTCTGGTTTAGAAACCAAATCTGTTAGGTTCCCTCCCTGTTTCCATGGGCAGCCTCCTCTACCTGCCTCCTCCCCTCCGGTCCTGTCTGGGCACACAGTGCCTTGGTCTCCTATGGCTCCTGTAACACACTCTCACACTTGAATACCTTATAGTACCTTACAGTTCTGGTCTCAATGGGCTCCAGTCAAGGCATCAACAGGGCTGTGTTCCTTTCTGGAGGCCTTGGGGGAGGCTGTTTCCTGACATTTTCCAGCTTCTCCAGGCTGCTGCCTTCCCTGGCTCGTGGCCGCCTTCCATCTTCAAAGCTAGCAATGGCCAGCAGAATCTTTTGAACGCTGCCTCTCTCTGGTCTGACCCTCCTGCCTCTTCTCCCACATTCAAGGACCCCAAGATTACCTTGAGCCTACTTGGCTAATCCAGGATAACTCTTTGTTTTAAAGTCAGACTATGAATAACCTTAATTTCATCTTCAGCTTCAGTCCCCTTGTCATGGAAGTTGACATGGTCACCGGTTCTGGGGACTAGGCTGTGGACGTCTTTGGCATGGCCAATAGCCAGCCAGCCAACCACCTCCACTCCTGCATCCAAGCATGCTCTTCCTCTTGTGATCTCTGCTTCTCGTACCTCTTCTATTCTTATTGATATCAGGAATCCCAGACTCTGGGGCTGGGGAGGACATGTGGACAGTGGAAAGGGAAAATGAAGCCAGATGCTGCTGGGCCTCCTGTTGGAACAATCAGAAGAAGTATGGCTCAGGCGGAGCAGAGTGGCTCCTCAGTCTGAA
The DNA here is from genome assembly GCA_025594165.1 of Tamias sibiricus. NCBI lineage: Eukaryota > Metazoa > Chordata > Mammalia > Rodentia > Sciuridae > Tamias > Tamias sibiricus. Next base: position 27,071,015 of record CM046673.1, read on the forward strand.
GAAGTGGACCTGGTGCAGCTTGGCTGTGTGGGAATGCCATCCGTGGGCCAGGCTCCACAAAGAAGATGCTGAATGTGTGGGAAATCTGTGGGCAGCTAATTCACTCTGTAAGACAGAGAGAGGCATCCGTGGGGACTAGCCAAAGGACACGTGTCTGCAGGCTGGATTTGTCCAGTGGGCAACAAGCTGGGGACCTCTTGCCTGGATTATGGAATAGCAGAGTCATGATCTGAGAGGGAGGCAGCCTTCCAGTGTGGCTGGTAGAAAACTAGCGCCCCTCTTGGGGGGAAAAGGAGGTGTCCTTGAGCACGCGTCAAAGCAGAGAGTGAGCTCTTCTCCATTCCTGTCTACTCTGTCCCAGAGTGGAGTGCTGGGCTTACCATGGCTCCTGAAAGTGGTCCTAGCCCTAGCTGGACTAGCAGAGTCGCTTGGTAACATGCTAGGTAAGGACCATGTGAGGGCTGATGACCAGGCTGGGCCACTCCTCAGTGGCCAGGCGTAGGGGGCTAGATTTGGTGTGTGCAGCTTGGCCTTCCTACAGCTTCTCACCCTCTAGCCCCACAACCTTGCTAGCGCCAGCCAGCCAGAGCCCCGATGTCTCAGGCAAGACCCTTCTTGAAAGACCTTTCTGGAGAAACCTTCCTGGATTACAGAGAGTCTGCAGGGAGATTGACAGAAATGAGAGGAAGAACTTGGAAGAGATGCCCCAGTTCATCATCTGAACTATGTCTCTGTGTGTCTTAGAGCTCATGAAAAGTTTCTGCTAAACTAAAGGCCAGAGTACAGGACAAGTGTGAACACGTAGAAGGATGTCCCTTCAGAGGACCTGGCCTGACATTATGGGTGTTCAGCCTCCATCGGAATAAAAAGAAACACAAGGACAGAGATAAGTTGTCCCATCATACCCATGAAATGACCAAGAATCAATACAAACTATAAAGCCCAGTGCTGGTGGGACTGTAAGGAAACACAAACAGCTGTGGAATGAAATAGTTTTCTCCTTTTGGAGGACACCTGAACATAAGGTACAAGAGGCATACCACTAGTCCTAGTTCTTGGACACAAGACCCAGGGACAGAGAGCCCTCTGCACAACGATGGGTACAAAAGGGTCACCTAGAATCCTGATGCCCAGCAGCTCGGCAAAGTAAACGATGCCTTCATGAAAACTGCAGCTAGTAATGAGGTCACTGTGAGATGAGTTCAGGCTGTGGAAAACACTGAGAGCAAGGAAAAGCAGGCAAAAGTTCCCAGGACAAAGCACACTCTAAATAACAGGTGTCCCTCGCCATCAGAGGGCAAGAGTTCCGGCAGAAAGGATGAGAACGTGCATTCTAGGAAAGGGTCCTGGTGCACCTGTGAACCCATCACCCAACCAAAGAACCAGAGCATTACTCATAACTTAAACCCACCTCTTCCCCAAATCTTCCCTGCCTCTCCCAAGAGATGATTGACCTGAATTTCATCCTTGCTGTCAAAAAGCTTGCAAAGCATACCTAAACAACATCTAGTTTTGCTTGCTTTTGAACTTTATAAAAAGCTCAAATATCCAATTTGTTTTTTAGACTCATCATGTTGATGAATGGAGCTGAAGTTTATTCATTTTCACTGCCGTAATTTCACTATACAAATACATCACAATTTATGCCTTCTGCTGTTGATGGGCATTTGAGCTCTTCCTCTCCACCCCCTTTTTGAAACGTGTCATGGACATTTTCGTTCTTATGAGTGAAAGATAGATTCTACCAGTCAGTATTGTCAACTTCTCAAGTTTTGTCAGACAAATGAGTGTAAAAATCTTATGGATTCGCGTTTCCCTCGTTGTTAAAGAGGCTGAGCATCTCTTTCTATGTTTGTGGGTCACATGAGCTTCCTCTTCTTGAAATGCCTGTTCATGGCTTTTGCCCAGTTTACTATTGTTGTTGTCTTATTGATTTGTGGGGATTCTTTACATATTCTTGATCCCCATCCTTTTTAGTTTGTGTGTACACAAATACCTTCTCCCAGTTGTGGCTTGCTTTTTCTACTTTTAAGATTTTTCCTTTTTAAGATGGGTGCAGTGGCGCATGCCTGTAATCCCAGCACTTGGGAGGCTGAGGCAGGAGGATTGCGAGTTCAAAGCCAGCCTCAGCAATAGGGAGGCACTTAGCAACTCAGTGAGACCCTGTTTCTAATAAAATACAAAAAAGGGGTGGGGATGTGGCCCAGTGGTCACGTGCCCCTGAGTTCTATCCCCAGTACCCCCCCCCCAAAAAAAAGATTTTCCTTTTTAAGTAGTTGGATTCATTTTTAAATTTTATTGTTAGCATGAAATAGCATGTCCTGATTAAGAAATCCTTCCACATCCAAAAGTCAGAAATACATTCCTCTGTATTTTCTACTGAAAGTATTTGTCTTGAAACTTAAGTCCTTAATAGAACTGGGAATTTTATGACATGAAGAATCCAATTTTAATTATTTTTATTTTAAGTATTTATATCTGTCATGTCACTTTCTCTGTTTCATATATTGAAACTTTGCAAAGATATATTTCTGGGATTTCTATTTAGTTGTTCCTCAGTTAATACCACATTGTCTGTAATTAATATAACTTTATAACAAATTTTTATAGTTTTAATAATTTTGATAATGATACAAATCATTGCTCTTTACTATTCTTTAGAATTCTCTTCGGTATTTATACACTTTCTTTTTTTTTTTTTCAATATTTATTTATTTACTTTAGTTGTACACAATGCAATGCATTTATGTTTACGTGGTGCTGAGGATCGAACCCGGGCCACGCATGTGCGAGGCGAGCGCTCTGCCACTGAGCCACAACCCCAGCTCCATATACACTTTCTTTTTTTCCCATATAAATTTTAGAAACATCTTGCCAAATGATTTTATAAAAATACATTTTGGGTTTTTTAAAAAAATATTTATTTACTTTAGTTGTACACAATGCAATGCATTTATGTTTACATGGTGCTGAGGATCGAACCCGGGCTGCGCACGTGCAAGGCAAGTGCTCTGCCGCTGAGCCACAACCCCAGCCCATTTTTGGGGGTTTTTTGAACATTTTTTTTTTTTTTACACTTTGAGTTTTGACTAGAGTTTTAGCGAATCTGTAGATTAATAGAGGGACAAATTGACAACTTTTATTCATGACCATCAACTATCTTTCCACTTATTTTTCTTCTTAATCACATTTCTGTAAATTTTATTTTATATTTAGGCCTTGCACATATTTTAAGGCATTCAAAAATTGTGGTAAAATGTACACAGCATAAAATTTACCACCTGAAACACTTACATGTGCTGTTCAGTGGTAGTACATACATTCACCTTGCTCTGCAATCATCACCACCACCATCTCCAGAATGATTTCATTCTCCTCCACTGAAACCCATAAACAATGATTCTCCTTTTCCTCCTTCCTCCTGCCTCTGACAACCACTGTTCTACTTTCTATCTCTATGGATTTAGTTACTTGAGGTACTTCATGGAGGTAGAATCATACAGTATTTGTCCTTTTGTGACTGGCTTATTTCACTTAGCAAAATGTCCTCAAGTTTCATCCATATAGTAGCAGACATCAGGACTTAATTCCTTTTTAAGACTGAGAAATATTCCATCGTGTGTGTGTGTGTGTGTGTGTGTGTGTGTGTGTGTGTGTGTATTTTGCGTATCTGTGCATCTGATGATGGACACTTGCGTTCTTTCCACCTGTTGGCTATTGTGAATAAGGACACTATGTACATGGGTGTGCAAATATCCATTTGACTCTTGCTTTCAATTCTTTTGTGTCTATATCCAGAAAGTTGTTGGGCCAAATGGAAATTATCTTTTTTGTACCGTTGAGAATTATCATATTGCTTTTCTGCTGTGGCTGCACCATTGTACGTTTCTACCAGCAGTGCACACAAGTTCTAATTTCTCCACATCCTGGCCAATGCTTACTTTTCTTTGTTATAATAACCATCCCAATGGGTGTCTTGCAAGTATTTTATTGGATTTATTCCTAATTTATGCTTTAGTATTATAAATGGTATCTTTTTTGGTTTTTTGTTTTTGAAATCTCTTTAGTATGGAATAATTTTAGAGTTACAAAAAGTTGTCAAAAAAGTACACAGATTTCTCATTATCCTACACTCAGCTTCCCTCAAGGTTACCATATTTAATTTTTTTTAATTTGTTCTAATTAGTTATACATGACAGTACATGCATTTTGACATATCATACATAAGTGGAGTATAACTTCTTATTTGTCTGGTTGTACATGTTGTAGAGTTACACAGGTCATGTAATCATAAATGCATGTAGGGTAATAATGTCTGATTAATTCTACTATCATTCCTACCTCCATGCCCCCTTCCCTCCCTCCACTTCCTTCTGTCTAGTCCAAAATACCTCTATTCTTCTCCTTATTGTGAGTTAACATCCACATATCAGAGAAAACATTCAGCCTTTGTTCTTTGGGATTGGCTTATTTTGCTTAGCATAATATTTTCCAGTTTCATCCATTTACCAGCAAATACCATAATTCCATCCTTCTTTAAGGCTGAGTAATATTCCATTGTGTATATATACCATAGTTTCTTTCTCCATTCATCTGTTGAAGGGTACCTAGGTTGGTTTCATATAAACATCAATGTGGCCGTGTCACTGTACAGGATATGCAAAGAAGTAAAAAAAAATCTTTACACACACAGAAAAACAAATAACCAAATCAATAAATGGGCAAAGGAATTGAACAAACACTTCATAGAAGAAGAAATACAATCAATCAACAAATATATAAAAAAGTGTTCATTATCTCTAGCAATTAGAGAAATGCAAATCAAAACTACACTGAATTCCACCTCACTCCAGTCAGAATGGCAATCATCAAGAATACAGGCAACAATAAATGTTGGTGAGGATGTGGGGTAAAAGGTACCCTCATACATTGCTGGTGGGACTGCACTTTGGTGCAACCACTATGTAAAGCAGTATGGAGATTCCTCAGAAAACTACTGCTGCCATTATTTTGTTGCTAAAATTGTCCCATATTTGGCCACTGGAGACTCCTTTGGTTTGCTTCCTGTTTCCTTTGACATACTGGGGGCACTTTACTTTATGATATTATAACATGTTTCATATTCATCTGTGCTTTCCCAGGCCCAGGCCTAGAATCAACCATTTCTCTGAATAACTGTTTTTTTAAGTTGTTGATAGATCTTTATTATTTATTTATTTATTTATATGTGGTGCTGAGAATCAAACCCAGTTCCTCACACATGCCAGGCAAGTGTGCTACCACTGAGCCACGGAAGATCTGAGTACTAGGTGTGCTTATTGCTGCTAAGGCATTACTGTGTCTAGGCCATCTCAGTGTAGCTAGAAACACACACACACACACACACACACACACACACACACACACACACATACCCCTCTGTGTAGCTAACCCTGAGTTCCTACTGATACCTTTGATGCCAACCCAATGCTAGAGTCTTCATCCTGATTAAGTTATAACTCTCTGGCAGAAACCCAGCTCTTATCTACATTATACAGATGGTCCCTGACTTATGATGGTTCAACTTACAATATTTTTTTTTACTTTACAATGGGCTCCTTGGAGTATTAAGTGCATTTTCAACTTAGTATATTTTCCACTTATGATGAATTTATCAGCATGTGACCCCACTGTAATCAAGGAACATCTGCACTAACTAGAGTTAGTAATAAGTTCACTGGCTAGAGTAAGAATATTTGTTTATAGTTCTTTTTTATCTTTAGCTTTATAATATACATATATGTATGCATGTATATATATTGTATATATATATATAGTCAACATACTATTTTTCAGTTACTTAGATGAGTTTTTTTTCTTTCTCATACCTTTCAACATGGTTATGATGCTTACTTGTGTTACACTTAGGTTTTTTTAGTTACTGTTTGGGTTCTCTCCTCATCCTGGCAGATTTTAATCAATGATCTATTGGTGGGGGCATGTGTATGAAACTTAGCTATGTTTCCAAGAACTAGAACTTATGTGAAAAGCTATGCTCAGAGAAGTGTCACTCTCCTCCCCTGCACCCATCTCCTCCCAACCCTCCATCCTTTTCACCTTTTCCTAGCTTCTAGCCCTCCCAGATAACCAGACTCATTAGACTGTTACTTATCTGTTTGTTTTTGTTGTTGTTGTTGTTTTACAAATGAGCAGAATGATATATTTTTTTTTAATCTCCTTTGCTTACCTGAAAGGTAGCATCCTATAGATACTTTTGGCATATTGCTTTTTTAACTTACCAATATTACCTGGAAGTCATTCCATATCAGTTCATAGATATTTTCCTCCATCATTGTTTTTGGGGCAGGAATTACTAGGGAGTGAACTCAGGGCTCTATGCATGCTAAGCAAGGGCTCGACCACTGAGCCACGTCCCAGCCCCTGCATTTCCACAGCTGTGTAACATTGGGTTTGTGAATGAACCACTCTCCTATGTGTGGACATCCAGGTTGTTCCTAGTACTTTGTATCACATTCAGTGCTGCGGTGAATAAACCTGGTGCATATGTATTTTCTTATTCTGTAAAGTGGATCTTCAGGGTAGATTTCTAGCAGTGAGATTGCTAAGTCAAAACATAAGTGCACCTGTAGTTTTTGTAGGTATGTTGATGGTTCCCAAGACCATTCCCAGTTTCTGTGATTCACTAGAAGAATTCATGGGCCTCAAAAGTTATTACAGTCACAGCTACAATTTATTACAGCAAGAAAGATATGTGGCAAAGTCAACAAGGAGAAAAGGCACATTGGGTGGACTTTAGATGATACTGGACGCCATCTTCCAGTAGTCCCTCTCCCATCAGAGTTAAGGATGCCCCAACTCCCTGAGCAATGATCTGCACCAACACATGTGATGTCTTTTCTGCCAGAGAACTTGCCTAAGCCTCAGTTTCCAGTGTTTTATTAGGAGTTGGTCATGTGGGCACATAGAGCCTTGTAGGATTAACTGTAGTTACTGAAACGTTCACTGTCCAATTTCAGACCTCAAACAGTAAAGTAGATGTTCAGCACAGGCACAAACTATTTAGACAAGTCAGTATAGTGTGAATCAAGGTGCTAAGCATTCAAAACACTACTTTTTTTTGTCTTCATACATGTACTTAGGGTAATGATGTCCATCTCATTCCACCGTCTTTCTTATCTGCATGTCCCTTCCTTTTCTCTCCCTCCCCTTAGCCCTATCTAAAGTTCCTCCATTCTTCCTATGCTTCCCCACCCCCTCCCCATTATGGATAAGCATCCTCATATCGGAGAAAACATTTAGCATTTGGTTTTTGGGGATTGGCTTACTTCACTTAGCATAATATTCTCCAACTCCATCCATTTACCTGCAAATACCATAATTCTATACTCTCATAATGCTGAGTAATATTACATTGTGCGTATATACCACATTTTTTTATCCATTCATCTACTGGAGGACATCTAGGTTGGTTCCACAATTTAGCTATTGGGAATTGAGCTGCTATAAACATTGATGTGGCTGCGTCACTGTAGTACTCTGTTTTTAAGTCCTTTGGGTATAAACCGAGGAGTGGGATAGCTGGGTCAAATAGTGGTTCCATTCCAAGTTTTCTAAGGAATCTCCACACTGCTTTCCAGATTGGTTGCACCAATTTGTAGTCCCACCAGCAATGAATGTGTATGCCTTTTTCTCCACATCCTCACCAACACTTATTATTGTTTGTATTCTTAATATCTGCCATTCTGACTGGAGTGAGATGAAATCTTAGTTTTGATTTGCCCTTTCTCTAATTGCTAGAGATGTTGAACATTTTTTCATATATTTGTTGACTGATTGTGTATCATCATCTGAGAAGTGTCTGTTCAGTTCCTTGGCCCATTTATTGATTTTGTTATTTGGGTTTTTTTTTTTTTTTTTTTTTTTTTTTTTTGGTGTTAAGATTGCAAAACACTATTCATGTAACACAGGGGAGAGTTCCAAGAGCTCAGTACCCAGAAGCCAGCCAAGGACTGGCTTCCCTCTGATTTTAAAGGGAATAATTCTGTTTCCCTTTTAGGATTGTTGTTGTTGTTGGGAAGGGGACAAATAGGTTCTCTTTAGTAAATCAAAGAAGTTCCGTTTTTTTCCTACAATTCTTTTGGGGGGTGATATTAGGGATTAAACCCAGGGCCTCCTGCTAGGCAAATGTTTTACCACTGAGCTATCTCCTCAGGCTGGCCTTGACCTTGTGATCCTTCTGAACCTCCAGAGTTACTGGGATTATAGGTGTGTGTCACTGTGCCCAATTTTCTAGGATTCTTTTTAAAAAACCATGAATCAAGGTTGAACTTTGCCAAATGCATTTTTTGTACCTATAAACATGACCATATGTTTTTATTCCCACAGATCTATTAAATATAGATAGTATATTTTCCTTTTAGGACACTATAAAACTTGATTTACTAGCCGGGTGCGGTGGCGCACGCCTGTAATCCCAGCACTTTGGGAGGCTGAGGCAGGAGGATCTCGAGTTCAAAGCCAGCCTCAGCAATGGCGAGGCACTTAGCAACTCAGTGAGACCCTGTCTCTAAATAAAATACAAAAAGGGCCAGGGATGTGGCCCAGTGGTCGAGTGCCCCTGAGTTCAATCCCTGGTACCAAAAAAAAACAAACAAACAAACAAAAAAAAAACTTGATTTACTAATATTATGTTTACAGTTTTTACATCTATTTTTATGAATGAAATGAATCAGTAATTTCCTTTCTTATAATATAGGTTTTAGAGTTTTTAAATAGAAGTTAATTGTTACTGAACCTTCCACTATCAGTTAATCTTTTTCTATATGTTCCATGAAGGTTTCATGGATTGGTGTTTTCTTTGTAGGAAGATTCTTCACTTTTAATTTATTTCATCAATAGAATTTTTAAGACTTTCTATTTCTTTAAGACTTAGAGAATCTAACAATCTGTTTTCATTAATTTTGTTTTAGGAATTTAATTTGCCTAAGTTTTCATATGTCTTTGCATAAAGTTAATGTTAGTATTCAGTTAATATTTTAAATTTTGCTGTATCTGGATATTCTTTTTTGCATATATAGAAGACTCACTTGTACCTTCTGCCTTTTTAATCTTTTATGTAATTTCAGAGGTTTGTCTATTTTATGAATCTATTGAAGAACCAAGATAGGACCTTTCTGACCCTCTTATTATATTTATTCTATTTCCTTTATTGTAGTCTTAACCTTATTATCTCCTTTACTTAGCTTGAATTTATTCTTTCTTTATTTTTTAAGTTCTTGTGATGGATGGTTTAGTTGATCAATTTTCAGTTTTTCTGGTTTCCTGTTGAAAGCAGTGAAAGCTATAAATTTTTCACAAAGTACTACTTTTTATTATAACCCGCAACTTTTGACATGTTGTAGTTACATTATTACTCATTTGTAAATTTTTAAAAATTTCCATTATGATCTCTTCTTTGACTTTTGCGAGGGACCCACAATTTTTTTAACTTAAAATATATGGAGATATGTATATCTATATTTCATGTCCATGGACTGAACTACTTATGTTAAAATGCTGATTCTTCCCCCACCCTCAACCTATAGATTCTATACAGTCTCAATCAAAAGCACAGCAAGCTGTTCTGTAGATAAAAAAATTGGTCCTAAAGTTCACATAGCAAATCAAAAGACCTAGGAAAGACAACATAATAGTGAGGAAAAACCAAGTTAGATGATTTAACACTACATGATTTTAAGACTTACTACTATAAAGCTACCACAATCAAGATTGCATGGTATTGACAGAGTACATACACATAGATTTCTGGGACAGAATAAACCCACACAAATACAGTCCACCTGTCTTTGGCAAAAGGCACAAAAGCCATCCAGTAGAGAAAGGTCAGTTATTTCAATAAATGGTAGTGGGGCAGTTGGATGTACCTATACAAAAATATTAACATAGATAGAGATCTTATACTTTTTTACAAAAATTAACTATAATTAGATCAGAAACCTAAATGTAAAACAAAACTATGAAACTTTGAGAAGAAAACATAGCAGAAAATCTAGATGACCTTGAGTTCCACAATGAGGTTTTAGGAAACAACACCAAAAGCAGAATTAAAGAAATTATAGATAAGTTAGACTTTATTAAAGTTAAAAACTTCTACTCTGCAAAAGACACTGTTAGAAGAATGAAAAGGCAAATCACAATCTGGGAGAAAATATTTGGAAAACATTCCTGATAAAGGACTTATATAAAAAATGTACAAAGACTTCAAAACTCAAATTTAAAAATAGGCAGAAGATCTGAAGAGATAAGCCATCGAAACAGATTACAGATGGCAAATAAGCATATGAAAAGACTGTCAACATTATTTGTCACTAGGGGGTGCAATTTACTACAACAATAAGATACCACCACACATCTATCAGAGCGGATTTTAATCCAATAAAATGACAATATCAGTTTCAAGTCAGGAACCAATGCAACAGGAATTCTTATTCATTGCTGGTACAAATGCAAAGTGGTACAGACAGTTTGGAGACAGTTGGCAGTTTCTTAACAAAGTTTAACATACTCTTGCCATATGATCCAGTAGTCATGAGATATTCACCCAACTGCTTTGAAATTTTATGTCCACACAAGTTTTTGTATTTATACAGCTTTATTCACAATTGCCAAATAGTGGAAGCAACCAAAATGTTCTTCCATAGAGATGAAAGGGTGAGCAAACTCTGTTGGTACATGGATACAAAAGAGGAGTATTTGGTGATTTTCTAAAAGTGTTGTTAAGCCACACAAAAAATGTGGATGAATCTTAAATGCATATCACTAAGTGAAAGAAGCCAGTCTACAAGGACTGTGTGGAAGGACAGTGTGGAAAAGGCAAAGTATGCAGTAAAAACATCAGTAGTTGCCAGGGGTTTGAGAGGGAAGAGGAGTTGAGCAGGCAGCACAAGGGCATTTTAGGGCCATGATACTTATGTAGCATACTTTTTTTTTTTTTTTTTTTTTTTTTTTTGTACCAGAGATTAAATCCAGGAGCCCTTAACCACTGGACCACATCCCCAGCCTTTTTATTTTTTTTTATTTAGAGACAGGGCTTGCTAAGTTAGTTAGGGCCTCACTAATTTGCTGAGGCTGGTTTTGAACTCATGATCCTCCTGCTTTTTAGCCTCCCAAACTGCTGCTGTATGATACTTTAGTGGTGGATATGTCACCCTCTGTATTTGCAAAGCCCATAGAATTTTACAGCACAAAGAGTGAACGTTTTTGTTACTTGTTCTTTTTTACTTATACATGACAGTAGAATCTATTTTGATATATTTATGCAAGCATGGAATATGTTATTCTAATCAGTATCCCAGTCTTGTGGATGTACACGATGTTGAGATTCACTGTGGTGTATTCATTCATGTACATAGGAAAGTGACCTTAGATTCATTCCACTGTTTTTCCTATTCCTATTCTCCCCTCCCTTCCCTTCATTCCCCTTTGTTTAATCTTCTGAATTTCTATTACCCCCACCCGCAGGGTGAACCTTAATGTATGCAAATTTTTAAAAAATCATTGAGGAAGTGGAAGAATCCCAGGATGGAGCACAGATTGTGACAAATGAATCTTAACTATATTTCAAAAGTATAAAAATTACATACAGGGGCTGGGGTTGTGGCTCAGCGGTAGAGCGCTCACCTAGCATGTGTGCGGCCCTGGGTTCGATCCTCAGCACCACGTAAAAAATAAATAAATAAAATAAAAGTATTGTGTCCAACTACAATTAAAAAATAAATATTAAAAAACATACAAATTTTAAATCAAGCTCTTAAACTGTTTTGACTTCTAATTTAATTGCATATGTACTTTGAAATTTGTTGAAGCTTGTTTTATTGCCTACTTCATAATAAAGTTTTGCAAATGCGCCATATAACTTGAGAAAAATGTGTGTTCTCTGGTTATTAGATGAAAAATTTTATAGATAAAGCTTTTCAATGATGTTACTCAATTTATGTGTTTGCTAAATTTTTGTATATTTGACCTCTTGAAAGAGATGCATTAAAATCTCTCATTGTTATATTGGGACTGTGTTTCTCCTGTTCTATTTATTACCATTTTAAGTATTTGAAGATATTTATTAGGCCAGATATTTTTAAAATGAGCACTTTTGGTGTATTGAATATTTATCTTTAGGTAGTGAATCTCTCTATTCCAAATGATGCTTTATCTTGACATTTATTTTGTTTGCTAGTAATAGAGGTACATCAGCTGACTTTTGATTAATGTTTGCCTAATATAATTTTTTCCATCCTTTTACTCCCTACCTTTTCATGACCTTGTTTTAAGTGTGTCTTCTTACAGGGTGACCAAATTGTTATCCACATCACGATACTTTTGAGAGGGAAAGCCGCAAGATGAATGACAATAAGAGCACAGAAAATATAAATGGGGTAAGTTCTGGGGAAACTGGGAAACAGTAGCCATGCTTAAAAAAAAAATAACACTGACTTAATTTTTTTCTCTTTTATTTTTATTTACTTGATTAACATTTTTAATCGACACATAGTAATTGCACATATTTATGGGGTACAGTGTGGCACTTCAATACATGTATACAATGTGTAATGATTAGATCAGGGTAACGGACATATCCACCACCTTAGACATATATCATTTTTTTTTGTACTGGGAATATTCAAAATCCTCTCCATCAGGTATCTTGAAATATTCAATTAATTGTCGGCAACTAAGTTCTCCTGCTATGCTGTAGAACAATATATGTTATTCCTCCTATCCATCCTCTTTCCACCTCTCCCTCCCCTACCTGTCCAAGCTCTGGTAACTACTGCTCAGTTCTCTACTTCTTCAAGATCAACTTTGCCTTGTGCTAAATGAGAACATGGAGTGTTTATCTTTCTGTGCCTGACTTATTTCACCTAACGTAATGTCTTTCAGTTCTGCCCATGCTGTCGCAACTGATGGAATTCTGTCCTTTTATGGCTGAATATAATATTCCATAGCAATACTCAATGGTACACGCATACTGCATTTTATTTATCCATTCATCCATTGGTGGACATCAGTCTGATTCCATATCTCAGCTCTTGAGAATAGTGCTATGATAAACATGGCAGTGCAGGTGTCTCCTTTCTCTTTGACATACTGATTTCATTTCCTCTGGGTACATACTCAGTAGTGGATCATATGTAGTTCTGTTTGTAGCTTTCTGAGGAACTGCATATTATTTTTCACAATGGTTGTAATAATTTATTTTCCTACCAGCAGTGCATAAGAGTTCCCCTTTCTTGCATCCTCATTGATGTGTTATTTTTTTTTTTTTTTATCTTTTGATGATAGGCACTAACTGGAGTAAGGCATACTTCATTATGGTTTTCATTTGCATTTCTGTGATAAAGTGTGATGTTGAACATTTTTTCATATGCTTTTGGCCATTTGTATGTTTTTTTTTTTGAGAAATATCTATTCAGATCATTATTCCATTATTAATTGGACTATTATTATTTTGTTGTTGTTGTTGAATGTTTTTAGTTCTTTATATATTCTGGATATTAACCCCATATCAGATAAATCTTTTGCAGGATTTTCTTCTATTCTGTGCATTTTCTCCCCATTCTGCTGATTGTTTCCTTTGCTGTGCAGAAGCTTCGTTAGTTTGATATAATCCCATTTGTCCATTTTTTTTTTTATTTTGTTACCTATGCAATTTGGGTCTTTATCTAAAAAAAAAAATTATTGCCGGGCCAATGGATTAAAGTATTTTCCCTTGTTTTCTTCTAGTAATTTCATAGTTCAACTCATACATTTAGATTTTTTTATTAGTTTTGAGTTGATTTTTTGTATAAGGGAGACATAGATGTCTATTTTCTTCTGCATTGGATATCCAGTTTCCCCAGCACCATTTACTGAAGAGAGTGTCCTCCCTCTAATATATGTATTGCTGCCTCTGTTGAAAATTAGGTGGTGGTAAATCTGTGGATTTGCTTTTTGTCTTCTCTATTTGTTCCACTGGTCTATATATCTATTTTTATGCCAGTATCATGCTATTTTGGTCAGTGCGGCTTTGTAGTATTTTGAAGCCAGATATTATAATACCACCAGCTTGTTCCTCTGCTCAAGATTGTTTGACTCTTCCTTGTCTTATATGGTTCCATATGAATTTTGTGATTTTTTTTCTTTTTCTATGAAGAATGTCATCAATATTTTGATAGGAATTACACTGAATCTGCAGATCACGTTGGTTACTCTGGATGTTTTAACAATATTCTTTATTTAAAATTTTATTATTATTATTATTTGGTACCAGGAATTGAACTCAGGGGCACTTGACCACTGGGCCACATCCCCAGCCCTTTTTTGTATTTTATTAGAGACAGGGTCTCACTGAGTTGCTAAGTGCCCTTGCCATTGCTAAGGTTGGCTTTGAATTCGCGATCCTCCTGCCTCAGCCTCCCAAGTGCTGGGATTACAGGCGTGCGCCATAGCACGTGGCAAATTTTATTATTTTAAATTTTTTTTATTTTTGCATCTTAAATGTTAGCAGAGATCTTGTTGTTAAACAAACATTTGGTCAGAAATCGACTCATGAGGCAATTGCTGCAAAGCAAAAAAAAAAAAAAAAAAAAAAAAAAAAAAAAAAAAAAAATCCTTGGTTCAGGTCCTGATCTAGTTACAGATCTATATGAATGTGGTAGTGATTCCCAAGACTGTGACACCAGAATGCACTGTTGAAAATTTCTGGTTTTTGACTTCAAATTGAGTGTTGGGGAGATGGAAGAAAGAGGCATCCAAATAGAAAAGGAGGATGTCAAATAACCCCTGTTTGCAGAAGAAAGAAATAAGTGGAAGAAATTGACTCATCTGAGTCATACTTCCCTGTGATAAATCTCTAATAAAACCTTGCCTAGGGAGAGGGAGGAGGAGAGGGAAAGGAAGGTTTTGGGAAGGAGATTGGGCAACTCGTGTTGTGTGAATGTATGATTAGGGCATATTCAATCCCATTATGTATAATTATAATGCATTCTAAAAAACTTATAATAAACCTTGCTTAGATTTTGACCTATAACAAGGTCAGGCTCAGTATGATTTCACGTAAACTTGGCTAAAATAGGCCTCAAGGGGGAGCAAGTTCCACTTCAGTGAAGAGAAAGAATCCACTAGGTGTCTCATCAGGAGATTCAGCATTGAGGGAGTATTCCACCCAATGAGCCTGGTCAGCCAGGACACTGGCCCCCCAGTTCCTGTTGAAGCTGAGTATGGGCGCCATCTCCCCAACACTCAATTTGAAGTCAAAAACCAGAAAGTTTTCAACAGTGCATTCTGGTGTCACAGACTTGGGAATCACTACCATATTCATATAGATCTGTAACTAGATCAGGACCTGGACCAAGGATTTTTTTTTTTTTTTTTTCCGCTTTGCAGCAATTGCCTTAATGTTGTGGTCCTCCAGTAGGGACTTGGAGGACTTCTGGTTTGGCCCAAGGTCTATCTGGAGAGCCCAGGGGGCTGTAGGCTATGATAGTGATGCCCTTGGAGTGACAGTACTGGATTAGTTTCTCCTGGATGAGGTATGGGTGACACTCAACCTGATTAGTCACTGGTTTATATTTGAGTCAAGGCTTGTTCAAGATCCTTTGGATCTGGAAGTGGTTGAAGTCAGAGATACCAACCCCTCATCCACCAGCTCTTCCATAACCTCCAGGCATCCAAGAATGTTACTTTACTGATAAGGTTGTTGCCTTTATCATCTTTGGGGAATAAGTCCTTCCCAGACTGAAACCCCTGGGGCCAATAAATAAGATAGACATTCACATAATCCAGTTTCAGTTCCTGGAGGGCTTTCTGACATGTTTCCTTCACAAGGTTTCGCTCAAAGAAGGTGCACCACAACTTGCTCACAGTAAAGAGGTCCTCCTGTGTCACTAGCTTCTCTTGGATATTCTTCTGAGTGGCTTCTCCCACCTCATTCTCATAGAATAGGTAGTCTATGTGGCAATATCCTGCATCAATGGCCACCTTCATGGCTTCTTTGACTCTGCCTCGGGGAGACTTCCAGGTGACCAGACCCAAAATGGACATCTTGGCTTTGGTGTTGAGCTCCACAGAGGTGGCCATGGTAGGTGCAGAGATGGTTCTGAGAGAGCAGATAGATGTCTAGTGTTAGCAATATTCTTCCAATATGTGAAAATTGGATGTCTTTCCATTTTTTGTATGTCCTCTTCAATTTCTTTCATCAATATTTTGTCATTATCAGTTTAGAGATCATTCATTTATTAAATTTATTCCTATGTATTTTATTTTACTTTATTTTTATAGATAGTGTAAGTAGAATCACTGTCAATTTCTTTCTCAACTTTATAATTGTTGTATAAAAATGCTACTTATTTTGTATGCTGCTTTTGTATCCTGTGACCTTATCGAACTTGTTTATAGATTCTAACAGTTTTTATGGTGGAGTCTTTAGGTTTTTCTCTATATAATATCATGTCTTCTGCAAACAGGGATTATTTGACATCCTCCTTTTCTATTTGGATGCCTCTTTATTTCTTTTTTCCTTTTGCTGTGGCTAAGACTTCTAATTGCTCTACTGAGTAAGAGTGGAGAAAGTGAACACCCTGGGCTTGCTCCTGATTTTTTTTATTTTATTTTTTAAAAAAAATATTTATTTATTTACTTTAGTTGTACACAATGCAATGCATTTATGTTTACGTGGTACTGAGGATCGAATCCGGGCTGAGCACGTGCGAGGCGAGCGCTCTGCCACTGAGCCACAACCCCAGCCCCCGCTCCTGATTTTAGAGGAAATATTTTCAGTTTTTCCCCATTCAGTATACTATAGGATATGGGATTGTCATGTATAGACTTTATGATGCTGAAATACATTCCTTTTATATCTAATTTTTGAAGATTTTTATTTTGAAGAGATGTTAAATTTTATGAAGTACTTTTTCTGCATCTGATGAGATGATCATTCAATATTTATCCTTCATTTTGTTGGTGTGATTATTACATTTACTAATTTGCATGTGTTGAATCATCCTTATATCTCTGGGAGAAATTCCACTTGATCATGGTGTATATTCTTTTTTATGTGCTGTTGGATTTGATTTGTTGGTGTTTTGTTTAAAATTTTGCATCTATGTTCATTAGGGTTATTGCTAGAAGTTAGCTTTTTTGTTGTGTACTCATTTTGTTTTGGTATCAAGATAATGCTGGTCTTGTAGAATGACTTTGAAAGGTTCTCTTCAAGTTTTTAGAATAGTTTGAGAAGAATTTGCATTATTTCTTTAAAGGTTTAATAAAATTCAGTAGGGAAATCATCCCTGTTCTGGGCTTTTCTTTATTGAGAGATCTTATTACTGATTCAATCTTGTTACATGTTAGTAGTCTGTTCAGATTTTTAATGTCCTTATGCTTCAATTTTGGTGGATTATATGTATCCAGAAATTCATTGATTTTTTTTTGTAGGTTTTCCAGTTTCCATATAGTTTTTCATAATTGTCCCTAATGATCCTTTGTATTTCTCTAGAAATTGTTCTCATGTCTCCTTTTGCATCTCTGATTTCATTTATTTGAAATTTCTCTTTCTCTTGATTAATCTAAGTAAAGGTGTATCAATTTTATTTGTATTTTAAAAACTCTTCATTTCACTGTTTTTTTTGTATTTTGGGGTCTTTATTCCATTTATTTCTGCTCCTTGCTATTTCCTTCCTTCTTCTAATTTTGAGATTGGCTTTTTCTTAGCTTTCTATTTCCTTGAGTTGTATTATTAGGTTCTTCCTGTTAGATTTTACTTATTTAGATACAGGTACTTACTGCTATAAGCTTCTCTTAGAACTGCTTTTGGGGTATCCAATAGGTCTTGATATGTTGTGTTTTGTTTTCATTTGTTTTATGGAATTTTTAGATTTCTCTGTCGACCCATTGGTCTTTTGAGAGAATGTTGTTTCATTTCCATATATTTGTATAATTTCTGAAATTCCTCTTGTTGATTTCCAGTTTTTTAAAATTTATTCAAATTAGGTATATATGACAGCAGAATGCTGTTGCTGCCTGAAGCGATTGCCGGTTGGAGCAACAACGCCATGGGAATAAGTTCAGAGGCAGACTGGAAACAAACAGTCTCTTTATTCTGCTACCTTTTCTCTCCGGCTCCAACAACAACTCCCACACGCTATCCACACTCTGCCAACCACCACACTCTGCCAACCACCACCACACCACACACACAAAATGGCGTTGACCCCGTTCGCGCTGTCCCGGGCCAAGTCTCGTGAGAGCATGCAAATGGCGCCGACCCGATCCACAATGTCCCGGGCCAAGTCTCATGAGACCATGGAGGGTGGTAATGCTTATGGCTCGCAGCTATCCACAATCTTAGCTATCTCCTTAATTAGGGCTCCTGCATTTCCCCCCTTTTTGTTTTAAAAGAGGGGATGCTCTAGGACGTCCATGTGCAACCAACATTCTTACCCGTCATCAGATAATCAAGGCTGTGCCCTTGACTCCTGTCTTAGGTTGATATGTCGGCCACATGAGACTGTCCCGTGCGACTATGCCTGTCTTAGGTTGTCCCCCTCTGGGGATCTTACCTGTCATTGGCTACCAGCCATCCAATGGAGCCCTTCAGGATCAACTGTGTATGATGACTAACAGCAGTCCAGTTGTGAGGAGATGCTGCGGCTTTAAGGTGATAAGCCTTCTGCTGACGAGCCAAGTTGCATAGCATATCAAATTCTTTAAACAAATCAGCTGCCCTGAGTTCTATCAAGTAACACTCTGAGTTCTCTAGACAAATACCCGCAAGGCATTGTCCTGTAAAGTCCCAAACAAAGAAAGATCAAAATGTCCACTTGTTATAACAGTTGATCTAGGAGGCCCCATGCATGCAGAGCAGAGGCCACACTGCTGGTGAGGTTGTTTGATGCTTGAGCAGTAGGGATGTTTGCAGCGACCGCAATCCTTGCAGCTGCAGTAGCAGCTGTCTTTTTTTTATGTCTAGACAATGCCACCGGCAAATCTTCAGGGCCCGCTACCTAGAAACTCAAGCAGTAATTATTAAAGGAAAGGCAGTGCTAATCCAGCACTGAGTCAAGAGGCGAGTTGTCAAACTAAAAAATAGAATTATTAGATTAGAAAATTAAAGTTGATTTCTGCTCACACACATTGCTGCTTGAGCTCCCACAAACATAAGCTGGCAAAATATCATATTCAGGACAAAACAAAGAAAGACTGAGGGTCTTTACTGCATTAAAGAAGAATAAAGAAAAGCTAAAGGCACTTTGGAAAAATAATTTGTTAGCTGGAACCCTCAAGTCTCTGTAACCTTCCATGAGATTATCTGTTGAAATAACTCAAATTAATCAGCTGTAAAACAAATAAAGTTAATTACAAATAAATATTCCTATGTCAAAACATCAAAATATCAGGTTATACAGCATTAGTCATATTCTTCGCTAAAGAGAAATCCCTGGGACACCTATAAATCAAAACTGAAGGTACCTTCACTTATTAAATTATTTACCCAAATTGAATACTCTTAAACTTAAATGAATTAAAGTTATTTGGATCCATATATATATATTTTTTTTCATAAGCACTTTGTTATTTGTGACGTCACACTGGACAGACGTACAAACCTACAAACATATATTTGTGACATTACATTTACATGAAATTTAGACAAATGCACAGACATAAAGACATATATAAAGAGAGAGAAAAGAAAAAATACAATTGTGTGCACACTAAAGAGAGATCTCCTCATCCCGGCTGGGAGGAATGACACTTAAGTTGTGAAATATTTTGAAGGACTCTTTTAAGGGAATCATTCCATGCTTTCATTTTGGTCCTCTTGATTTTGTACCTTTTTTATTAATCTTGATTCTTCAACAACTTCATTTTGATCCTTTTGATTTGGTACCTGCTTTATTAATCTAGATGGTATCCATATTGGAGAGAATTCGTGCTTTGGAAAAACACAAACAGATCCTCTTCCCCAAATTAATACTGGATCTGGACCCTTCCATGTACCTGAAAGAACATCCTTCCAGTAAACCAAAGGTTTATGTCGTTGGTGTGGGTTCCAATGTCTGTCTCCAGCAGAATAACCATTAGAGTCTAAAGTTAAAAAATTTAAGGTAAACAGGGCAACTGCCAATCTGTCCCTAGGATTTTTCCAATTTCCTTCTTTTTGTTTTAATAACATAATTTTCAGTGTGCGGTTTGCTCTTTCAATCCCTGAGGATTGTATGGGATGCCTGTTCTATGGGATATATTGAATTTTGCGCAAAACTGTTTGAAAGATGAGGACGTATATGCAGGGCCATTATCTGTTTTAAGCATTTTAGGGATGCCCAATGCAGCAAAAGCTTGCAAACAATGAAATGTAACATCTTTAACTTTTTCTCCAGAATGTAAGGAAGCCAAAATCATGCCTGAGCATGTATCTATGGTCACATGAATAAATCGCAATTTTCCAAAACTTGGCTCATGAGTAACATCCATCTGCCACAAATGATTGGGCATTAATCCTCTAGGGTTAACACCATAATGAGGATTGGGCAAATGTGTCATACAAGATTTACAATCTTTTACAATTGTTCTGGCTTGCTCCTTTGTGATTTTAAACCTACGCTGCAAGGTGGTGCTATTGACGTGAAACTGGGAGTGAAATAAAGTAGCTTGCTGGAGCGCTGAAAGTATAAATATTGTTTGGGTAAGGTCATCAGCCTTTTGATTACCTTCATGGAGGGGACCAGGCAAGTTGGTATGTGCTCTAATATGCCCTACGAATAGAGGTTCTTTTCTTTCCACAAAAGTTTTTGTATTTGATAAAACAATTTAAAGTCTGGAGTATGAGATGCTATTGGTCCTGCTAGCTCTAATTTTGGGACAGCATGTACAATATAGTGGCTATCTGAAAAAATGTTCATGGGCTGCTCTCTAAAATTTTCCAGAGCTCTTACCACAGCTTCCAGTTCCACTAGTTGAGCTGATTTGTGTGCAGTTATGTAAGTCATATTTTCTTTTTTAGTGACTACTGCAGTAGTACCATTTGAGGACCCATCTGTAAATACATTTAATGCCTTAGGAATAGGTTGATTTTTTATTACCTGTGGAAATATAATAGGATGATTGATACAAAAAGATAATATAGGAGACTTAGGAAGATGATTATCAAAATTTGCAGAAGTAGAGCATCTAGCTATAGCCCGATCATTATCATTGAAGCATAAATATTCAATCTGTGATGATGAATAGGGAGTAATAATAGTAGCAGGGTGAATGCCAAATATTTTAGTAGAAGTCTTAAGTCCTTGAAGAATAAGTTTAGCCACCATGGAGGTATAAGACTCAATTATACTTTTAGGAGAGACGGGCAAATGTATCCATAATAAAGGCCCTTGTTGCCAAAATACTCCTGTGGGTGTATATTGTGAAGAAATAATAATCAATATCAGTGGTTGAGTTAAATCCAGTCTATCACAATGAGCTCCTTCAATGGCTTTTTCTACTAACTTTAAAGCTTTCCTAGCATCAGGAGTCAATGTTCGCGGTGAAGATGGATCAGGGTCCCCGTGAAGGATGTCAAATAAAGGTTTTAGTTGGCTAGTAGTGAGGTTTAGTGTAGGGCGAAGACAATAAATATCTCCCAGCAATTTTTGAAAGTCATTAAGAGTGGCCAAATGCTCCTTATTAATTAATATTTTTTGAGGCCTAATAAAAGTGTCCATAATTTGGAATCCTAGATATAATATTGGAGATCTAATTTGAACCTTTTCCTTAGCAATGTTTAGTCCATATTGTTTCAAGTTTTCTGATATATCACTAAATATAGTGAATAAGACTTCTTGATTAGGATGAGCAAACAAAACATCATCCATATAATGGAGGCACATAAGCTCTGGGTATTTATTTTTGATAGGCTGAATAACTTTATCTACATAGATTTGGCACATAGTGGGGCTATTAGCCATTCCCTGTGGCAAAACTTTCCATTGATATCGCTAATCAGGGCCATTATTTAATAGAAGGAACTGAAAAAGCAAACCTGGGGGTATCCAGAGGGTGTAGAGCAATAGAGATATCAAGAGTAATAAGATATCAAGAGTAATAAGATGGAAAGTTTTTGGAATAGCTATAGGATTAGGAAGTCCAGGTTGAGTAGGGCCCATGATTTGCATGGTTTTTATTAATTTCTCTAAGATCATGTAACAATCGCCATTTTCCTGATTTTTTCTTGATCACAAATATGGGGGAATTCCAGGGAGAGGTGGAAGGTTCTATATGTCCTGCTTCTAGTTGTTCCTGAACTAGTAGATGGGCGGCTTGTAATTTCTCTTTAGATAGGGGCCACTGAGGGACCCACACTGGCTTATCAGAAAGCCATGGTATTTTCAAAATTATTTTCTCAGTGGCCCTGAAAAAAAAATATCTTTTTCCTTTATGATAATGGTTTCTTTTAGGGTTAAGATTACCCTGTACCTTTTGATAATGATTTCTTATAGGGTTAAGATTACCCTGTACTTTTTGATAATGATTTCTTTTAAGGTTAAGATTACCCTAGCCGGGCGCGGTGGCGCACGCCTGTAATCCCAGCACTTTGGGAGGCTGAGGCAGGAGGATCGTGAGTTCAAAGCCAACCTCAGCAATGGCGAGGCACTTAGCAACTCAGTGAGACCCTGTCTCTAAATAAAATACAAAAGAGGGCTGGGGATGTGACCCAGTGGACGAGTGCCCCTGAGTTAATTCCCAGTACCACACAAAAAAAAAAAAAAAAAAAAAAAAAGATTACCCTGTAGATGTACACTATACTGGGTCTATTCCCAAAGGACCTAAAAACAGCATATTACAGTGACACAGCTATCTCAATGTTTGTAGCTGCACAATTCACAATAGCTAGGTTGTGGAACCAACCTAGATGTCCCTCAGTAAATGAGTGGATTAAGAAAATGTGGTATATACGCACAATGGAATTTTACTCAGCAATAAAAGAAAACAAATTAATGGCATTTGCAGGTAAATGGATGAAGTTGGAAGACATAATGCTAAGTGAAGTTAGTCAGTCTCAAAAATCCAAGTACCAAATGTTCTCTCTTATATAAGGAGGCTATTTCAAAGTATAGTTGGATGGGGGTACATAGGAGGATTAGAGGAACACTAGAATGGTCAAGGGAAGGGAGGGTAAGGGAGGGAGCAAGAGGGGAGGGAGGGGGAGGAAAAAAAAAGGTGTTTGAATGAGACGGATATCATTTTCCTTAATGCATGATTGAAGACCTGAATTGTACGAATATACTTTGTATACAAACAGTTGTATGTAAAAAGATACTAAATATATGCACTATGAGTTGTACATATTAAAAATTATAAAAATAAAATTTAAAAAGAAAAAAGATTACCCTGTAGATTTTCACATTTAACATCTGCAGGCTTGGTTGCAAGGTGTACTCCCATTTGTTGCAAAATATCTCTTCCCCATAAAGTAACTGGTAGGTTAGGTAAAACATAAGGCTGAAATGTTCCTTTATGCCTTTCATCATCCTCCCATTTTAAAATTACCACACTTTTCTCTGGGAGGTTATTATATCCCAAGCCTCTTAAACTGGTTGAAGCTTTTTGCAGAGGCCAGTGCTTGGGCCATTGCCGTAGATTAATGATGGAAGAGTCAGCTCCAGTATCAGTCCCTCCATCTCTATTCCTTGGATTTTTATTTTACACATAGGCCTCCTTGAACAATCTCGAACCCAGCAAGCCATGGGTCTCGAGTCAGTGGAAAAAAATCCTCTATTGTTCCTTTTTTGAGGCATACTCATTTTAAATGAATTATGTAAATTTGGAAGGAGAAGCAGCTGAGCAATTCTATCTCCTTGATTAACAGAACTTATACTTTGGGGTGAGCTAAGCATTATTTTTATTTCCCCTTTGTAGTCTGAGTTTATTACACCTGGGGTCACTTGCAAACCTAATAAGCCTTCAGAACTTCCTCTAAGAATAAGTCCTACAGTCCCTGAGGGAAGAGGTCCCCTGACTCCTGTGGCAATCAGTTGAACCCCCATTTCAGGTGTTAACACTATTCGGGCGGAGGAACAGAGGTCTAATCCTGCATTTCCTCCTGTTCCTCTGGCGAGGGAGTGGATGGGTAGTAGGGATTGTGTCGGGGAAGCATCTGAGTGGATGCTTGAGGATACTCCTCCTCCAATGCCTCATACATTTGTGGGCCCCAGGGCATTGGGCCCCGTGCCCCTTTTTTTGAATTCCTGGACAAATAATTTCTATAGATGTCAAATTTTGAATGGCATTTATTGGCCCAATGATTTCCCTTTTTACACCTGGGGCAGCGGCCTGGGGCACGGTATGAGCTTGGTCTTATTTCTCTTTGGGGATTTTGCCCAGAATAGCCTGATTGATTATGATAATTTTGCCTGGAATATCCTGATTGATTATAATGTCTAGGTTGAGCCCTTGTGAAATTTTGAGGGGAAGCATCTCTCATTGCAGCTGCAATCACATTTCCTGTGACAAAGGCGTCATTTATATCTTTACGTAGTTGTATATATATGGAAAGATCCTTTTTATTTCTCCATGGCCTGATGGCTTCCTGGCAATATTTATTAGCATTTTCATATGCTAATTGAACAACTAATGGCATAACTTGATCAACATCTCCAAACAATCTACCTGCAGTTCTCAAAAGTCGATCAGCAAAGTCAGCATACGGCTCATTAGGTCCTTGAATCACTTTTGACAAACTACCTTGTAGATCGCCAGGTCCTTGTAAAGTTTTCCATGCCTATAAGGCAGCTGCATATATTTGAGCATATATACCTGGGACATAATATTTTTGAGCCCGTGAGTCTGCGAACTGCCCCTCTCCTGTGATCATTTCTATATTATGGTCTCCAAAACTTGCAGCTGTGTTTCTTTTAGCTGTCTCTATACAAAGTTCTTGAAATTGCGATCGCCAAACCAAGTATTGCCCCCCACTTAATACTGCTTTACATAGACTTTTCCAGTCTGAGGGGGTTAAATTAAAGATGTTAAGGGACTCTAGCATACTCAGTGTGAAAGGAGCTTGGGGGCCATACGTCATTACTGCCTCTTTGAGATTTTTTATTGTTTTGAAATCTACTGACTGGTGGATCCTCTGTCCATTTTCATTTTCAAATACTGGCAGTTCCCAATGTATCTGTGAGTTACCCTTGAGAGCGCATAAGTGCTCAGAAAGACCTTTTATTTCTGTTTCTAGGGTTTGCAAACGCCTAGTAGTACCCTTCATATTTTCTGTAATGGATTCCACCCATGGGGGAGTAGGGGACACAAGTGGTTCCTCTACTTGATGGTCCTTTTCCCTTTTTAATTTCTTTTTGTTCTTTTTACTGGAGACTGTGCTCCCAGAATCACCTTTTGATTCGTCTTCACTACTATCACTTTTACTGGTATCCTGAATTTCAGCTTCTAAGGAGAGTACATATTCTTCGGCTAATTTCAATAAGTTTCTGATGGCTTTTGCAGCTCTTACTTTTGAATTTACACCACTAATCTTCTCACTGGTATTAACTGACTCAGAGGCTATGCTTTCTTGATCACTTTCCTCACTATCCACTGAGTCCGTGATATCGAAAAACTCATCCATGGCTTTTATTATCTGACCTTTTGTTATTTTCACTCCCATTTTCAGTTCTTACCTGCCAGCCGAACTCCCCATGCAGGCCACCACCTGTTGCTGTCTGAAGCGATTGATGCTTGGAGCAACAATGCCACGGGAATAAGTTCAGAGGCAGACTGGAAACAAACAGGCTCTTTATTCTGCTATCTTTTCTCTCCGGCTCCAACAACAACTCCCACACGCTGTCCACACTCTGCCATCCACCACCACACCACACACACAAAATGGCATTGACCCCGTCCGCACTGTCCTGGGCCAAGTCTCACGAGAGCATGCAAATGACGCCGACCTGATCCACAATGTCCTGGGCCAAGTCTCACAAGACCATGGACAGTGGTAATGCTTATGGCTCGCAGCTATCCGCAATCTTAACTATCTCCTTAATTAGGGCTCCTGCAGAATGCATTTTGATTCATTGTATACAAATGCAGCACAACTTTTCATTTCTATGGTTGTACACCATGTAGTGTCATACAATATGTACACTCATACATGTACCTCGGGTAATGATGTCCGTCTGATTCCACCATCTTTCCTACCCTCGTGTGCCCCCTCTCCATCCCTCCCTCTCCTTTGCCCCATCAAAATTCCTGCATTTTTCCCATGTCCCCCCATTATTATGGATTGGCATCCACTTATCAGAGAGAACATTCGGCCTCTGTTTTTTTGGGATTGGCTTACTTCACTTAACATGATATTCTCCAACTCCATCTATTTACCTGCAAATGCTATGATTTTATTTTCTTATTTATTTATTTATTTGCTTTAGTTGTACACAATTCATTTATTTGTAGGTGATGCTGAGGATCGAACCCGGGCCCCGCACATGCTAAAGCAAGCCCTCTACTGCTTAGCCACAACCCCAGCCCTGATTTTATTCTCTTTTAATGCTGAGTAATATTCCATTGTGTATATATACCACAGTTTTTTTATTCATTCATGTTTTGAAGGGCATCTAGTTTGCTTCCACTGTTTAGCTATTGTGAATCAAGCTACTATAAACATTTATGTGGCTGTATTACTATAGTATGTTGATTTTTTTAAAATATATTTTTATTCCAATTTGTTATACATGCTTGCAGAGTGCAATTCATTTCGTATTACACATACAAAGCACATTTTTTCAAGTCACTGGTTTTACATGAAGAATTTTCATATCATTTGTGTTTTTACACGTATATTTAGGGTATTGATGTCTAATTATTATTATTATTATTTTAGCATGCTGATTTTAAGTTCTTTGGGTATAGACTGAGGAGTGGGCTAGCTGGGTCAAATGGTGGTTCCATTCCAAGTTTTCTCAGGAATCTCCATACTGCTTTCCAGATTGGTTACACTAATTTGCAGTCCCACCAGCAATAAATGAGTGTGCCATTTCCCCCACACCCTCGCCAACATTGTTTTCTGTATTCTTGATAACTGCCATTCTAACTGGCATAAGATGAAATCTTAGAGTAGTTTTGATTTGCATTTCTCTAATTACTAGAGATATTGAACATTTTTTCATATATTTGTTGATCAAATGTATATCTTCTGAGAAGTGTCTGTTCAGCTCCTTAGCCTATTTATTGATTGGGTTGTTTGGTTTTTTGGTATTAAGTTTTTCAAATTCTTTACATATTCTGGAGATTAGCGCTCTATCTGACATGCATTTGGCAAAAATTTGCTCCCAAAATGTAGGCTATCTGTTCACCTCATTGATTGTTTCTTTTGCTGAGAGGAAGCTTTTTAGTTTGAGTCCATCTCATTTATTAATTCTTGATTTTATTTCTTGCATTTTAGGAGTCTTGTTAAGGAAGTCAGGGCCTAATCCAACATGATGAAGATTTGGTCCTACTCTTTCCTCTATTAAATGCAGGGTCTGTTCTAGTGCCTAAGTCTTTGATCCACTTTGAATTGATTTTTGTGCAGGGTGAGAGATATGGGTTTAATTTCATTTTGCTACGTATGAATTTCCAGTTTTCCAGCACCATTTGTTGAAGAGGTATCTTTTCTTGAATGTAGTTTTTGGTGGCTTTGTCTAGTATGAATAACTGTATTTATGTGGGTTTATTTCTGTGTGTTCCATTCTGTACCATTGGTCTATGCATCTGTTTTTGGTGCCAATACCATGCCATTTTTGTTACTATGGCTCTGTAGTATAATTTAAGATCTGGTGTTATGATATCTCCTGATTCATTTTTCTTGCTACCAATTGCTTTGGCTTCTCTGGATCTCTTATTTTTCCAGATGAATTTTATGATTGCTTTTTCTATTTCAATGAAGAATATCATTGGGATTTTAGCAGGGATTGCATTCAATCTGTATAATACTTTTGGTAGTATGGCCATATTGACATACTGTGCCTATCCAAGAGCACAGGAGATCTTTCAATCTTCTAAGGTTTTCTTCAATTTCTTTCTTTAGTGTTATGTAATTTTCATTGTAGAGGTCTTTCATCTCTTTTGTGAGATTGATTCCAAAAAAAATTTTTTTTATGTTATTGTGAATTGGGTGGTTTTCCTAATTCTCTTTCAGTGGATTCATCACTAATGTATAGGAATGCATTTGATTTATGGGTGTTAATTTTATATCCTGCTACTTTGCTGAATTCATTTACTAGTTCTAAAATGTTTCTGGTGGATTTTTTTGATCTTCTAAATATAGAATCATGTCATTGGCAAATAGTGATAGTTTGAGTTCTTCTATTCCTCTTTGTATCCCTTTAATATTTTTCTTCTAATTGCTCTGGTCAGACTTTCAAGGATAATGTTGGATAAAAATGGTGAAAAAGGACATCCTTGTCTTGTTACAGTTCTTAGAGGGAATGCTTTCAATTTTTCTCCAATTAGAATGATGCTGGCCTTGGGTTTAGCATAGATAGCTTTTACAATGTTGAGGTATGTTCCTACTATCCCTAGTTTTTCAGGTATTTTGAACATGAAGAGGTGCTGTATTTTGTCAAATGCTTTTCTCTGCATCTATTGAGATGATCATATGATTCTTGTCTTTAAGACTTTTGATGGTGATGTATTATGCTTATTGATTTCTGTATGTTGAACCAACCTTCCATCCCTGGGATGAACTCCACTTGATCGTGGTGCACTATCTTTTTAATATGCTTTTGTATGCAATTTGCCAGAATTTTATTGAGAAGTTTTACATCTATGTTTATCAGATATTGGTCTA
Source organism: Tamias sibiricus (assembly GCA_025594165.1). Taxonomy (NCBI): domain Eukaryota; kingdom Metazoa; phylum Chordata; class Mammalia; order Rodentia; family Sciuridae; genus Tamias; species Tamias sibiricus. Next base: position 27,099,849 of record CM046673.1, read on the forward strand.
TAGTTTTCTTTCCTTGATGTGTCTTTGTTTAGTTTTGGTATCAGAGTGATACTAGCTTCATAAAATGAGTTTGGAGGGGTTCCCTCCTTTTCTATTTCTTGGTATAATTTGAGAAGTATTGGTGTTAATTCTTCTTTGAAGTTCTTGTAGAATTTGGCTGAGAATCTGTCTGGTCCTAGACTTTTCTTAGTTGGTAGGCTTTTGATGGCATCTTCTATTTCATTGCTTGATCTTGATATGTCCAAATTGTGTATGTTCTCCTGGTTCAGTTTGGGTAGGTCATACATCTCTAGAAATATGTTTACATCTTCAAGATTTTCTATTTTATTGAAGTATAAATTATTAAAATAGTTTCTGATTATCTTCTGTATTTCAGTTGTGATATTTCCTTTTTCATCATGAATTTTAGTAATTTGCGTTTTCTTTTTCTTTTCATTGGCGTGGCTAAAGGTTTATCAATTTTATTTATTTTTTCGAAGAACCAACTTTTTGTTTTGTCATTTTTTTCAATTGTTTCTTTGTTTCAATTTCATTGATTTCAGCTCAGATTTTAGTTATTTCCTGTCTTCTACTGCTTTTGGTGTTGATTTGTTTTTCTTTTTCTAGGGCTTTGAGATGTAATATTAGGTTATTCATTTGTTGAATTTCTATTCTTTCAATGAATGAGCTCAATGCAGTGAAATTTCCTCTTAGCATTTCCTTCATGGTGTCTCAAAGAGTTTGATATGTTATATCACTATTCTCATTTCCCTCTAAGTATTTTTTTATATCATCCCTGATTTCTTCTGTCATCCATTCATCATCCAATAGCCTAATATTTAGTCTCCAGATATTAGAAGTAGCTTCTATTTTTTATTCTATCATTGAGTTCTAACTTCATTCCATTATGATCTGATAAGATGCAGGATATTATCTCTATTTTTTTGTATTTGCTAAGAGTTGATTTATGGAATATGATATGGTCTATTTTAGAGAAGGATCCATGTGCTGCTGAGAAGAAAGTATATTCACTCATTGATGGATGATATATTCTGTATGTCTGTTAAGTTCAAATTATTGATTGTATTATTTAGTTATATATTTCTTTGTTTAGTTTTTGTTTGGAAGATCTATCTAGTAGTGAGAAAGCTGTCTTAAAGTCAGCCGGTATTATTGTGTTGTGGTCTATTTGATTCTTCCCCCCCCCCATGCCCCCCTTACTCCCTCCCTTCTCCTCCCTCCCCCCTTTGACCATTCTAGTGTTCCTCTAATCCTCCTATGTACCCCCCGACACCCAACACCACTGTGAATCTGCCTCCTTATATCAGAGAAAACATTTGGTATTTGGATTTTTGAGATTGACTAACTTCACTTAGCATTATATTCTCCAACTTCATCCATTTACCTGCGAATGTCATTATTTTATTCTCTTTTATTGCTGAGTAAAATTCCATTGTGTGTATATACCACATTTTCTTAATCCACTCATCTACTGAGGGACATCTAGGTTGGTTTCACAACCTAGCTATTGTGAGTTGTGCAGCTACAAACATTGAGATGGCTGTGTCACTGTAATATGCTGTTTTTAAGTCCTTTGGGAATAGACCCAGAAGTGGGATGCCTGGGTCATAGTGTGGTTCCATTCCCAGTTTTCCAAGAAATCTCCATACTGCTTTCCATAATGGTTGCACCATTTTGCAGTCCCACCAGCAATGTATGAGTGTGCCTTTTTCCCCACATCCTCTCCAACATTTATTGTTGTTTGTGTTCTTAATAGCTGCCATTCTGACTGGTGTGAAATGATATCTTAGGGTAGTTTTGATTTGCATCTCTCTAATTGCCAGTGACATTGAGCATTTTTTCATGTATTTGTTGATTGATTGTATATCTTCTTCTGTGAAGTGTCTGTTCAGTTCTTTGGCCCATTTATTTATTGGGATATTTGTTTTTTTGGTGTTGAGTTTTTTGAATTCTTTATATATTCTAGAAATTAGTGCTCTGTCTGATGTGCATGTATTAAATATTTGTTCCTAGTTAGTTGGCTCTCTATTCACCTCACTGATTGGTTCTTTTGCTGAGAAGAAGCTTTTTAGTTTGAATCTATCCCATTTATTAATTCTTGATACTGATTCTTGTGCTACAGGATTCTTATTAAGGAACTTGGGGCCTAATCCGACATGTTGGAAATTGGAGCTTACTTTTTCTTCTATTAGGCGTATTGTCTCTGGTCTAATTCCTAGGTGCTTGATCCATTTTGAATTGAATTTTGTGCATGGTGAGAGATAAGGGTTTAATTTCATTTTGTTGCATATGGATTTCCAGTTTTCCCAGCACCATTTGTTGAAGAGGCTGTCCTTTCTCCACTGTACATTTTTGGCACCTTTGTCTAATATAAGATAGCTGAAATTATATGTATTAGTCTCTGTGTCCTCAATTCTGTACCATTGGTCTCCCCGTCTGTTTTGGTGCCAATACCATGCTGTTTTTGTTACTATTGCTCTATAGTATAATTTAAAATCTGGTATGGTGATGCCACCTGCTTCACTTTTCTTGCTAAGGATTGCTTTAGGTATTCTGGGTCTCTTATTTTTCCAGATGAATTTCATGACTGCTTTTTCTATTTCTTTGAGGAATGTCATTGGGATTTTGATTGGAATTGCATTAAATCTGTATAATGCTTTTGGTAGTACGGACATTTTGACAATATTAATTCTGCCTATCCAAGAACAAGGAAGGTCTTTCCATCTTCTGAGGTCTTCTATAATTTCTTTCTTTAGTGTTCTATAATTTTCTTTATAGAGGTCTTTCACCTCTTTCGTTAATTTGATTCCCAGGGTTTTTTTTTTTTTTTTTTTTTTTTTATGCTATTGTAAATGGGGTAGTTTTTCTCATTTCCCTTTGAGAGGATTTGTCACTGATGTACAAAAATGCCTTTGACTTATGGGTATTGATTTTGTATCCTGCTACTTTGCTGAATTCATTTACTAGTTGTAAAATTTTCTGGTAGAGTTTTTTGGGTTTTCTAGGTATATTATCATGTCATCTGCAAATAGTGCTAATTTGAGCTCTTCTTTTCCTATGTGGATCCCTTTAATTTCTTTCGTCTGTCTAATTGCTCTGGCCAGAGTTTTAAGTACTATGTTAAATAACAGTGGTGAAAGGGGGCATCCCTGTCTTGTTCCAGTTTTCAGAGGGAATGCTTTCAATTTTTCTCCATTTAAGATAATGTTAGCCTGGGGGTTTGCATAAATAGCTTTTATAATATTGAGATATGTTCCTGTTATTCCTAGTTTTTCTAGTGTTTTGAACATAAAGGGGTGTTGTATTTTGTCGAATGCTTTTTCTGCATCTATTGAGATGATCATATGGTTTTTATCTTTAAGCCTATTGATGTGATGTATTATGTTACTTGATTTCCCTATGTTGAACCAAGCTTCCATCCCTGGGATAAACCCCACTTGATCGTGGTGCACTATCTTTTTGATATGTTTTTGTATTCGATTTGCCAAGATTTTGTTGAGAATTTTTGCATTTATGTTCATTAAAGATATTGGCCTGAAGTTTTCCTTTTTGGCTGTGTCTTTGCCTGGCTTTGGAATTAATGTAATACTGGCCTCATAGAAAGAGTCTGGGAGAGCTCATTCTTTTTCTATTTCTTGAAATAAGTTGAAGAGCAATGGTATTAGTTCTTCTTTGAAGGTTTTGTAGAACTCGGCTGTAAAGTCATCAGGACCTGGGCTTTTTCTAGCTGGTAGTTTTTGATGGCATCTTCTATTTCCTCACTTGAAATTGATTTATTTAAATTGTGTATATCCTCCAGATCCTGTTTGGGCAATTCGTACGTCTCTAGGAATCTGTCAATGTCTTCAGTATTTTCTATTTTATTAGAGTACAAGTTTTCAAAGTAATTTCTAATTATCCTCTGTATATCTGAGGTGTTTGTTGTGATATTTCCTTTTTCATCACAGATGTTAGTGATTTGAGTTTTTTCTCTCCTTTTCATTAGCATCTCTAAGGGTCTGTCAAATTTATTTATTTTTTCAAAGAACCAACTTTTTGTTTTGTCAATTCTTTGAATTGTTTCTTTAGTCTTAATTTCATTAATTTCAGCTCTGATTTTAATTATTTCCTGTCTTCTACTGCTCTTGGTGTTGGTCTGTTCTTCTTTTTCTAGTGCTTTGAGGTGTGATGTTAAGTCATTTATTTGTTGTTGTTTTTTTTTTTTGCTTTTGAGGAATGAACTCAGTGCAATGAATTTTCCTCTTAATACTGCCTTTGTAACGTCCCAGAGATTTCTATACAATGTATCTGTGTCCTCATTTACCTCTCGGAATTTTTTAATCTCCTCCTTGATGTCTTCTTCAACCCCTTGTTCATTCAGTAGCATGTTGTTTAGCTTCCAGTTGTTGGAGTAATTTTTTTTTATTTCTTGTTTTATAGTTGATTTCCAATTTCATCCCATTATGGTCTGATAGAATGCAGGGTAGTATCTCTGCTTTTTTATATTTGCGGAGGGTTGCCTTGTGGCATAATATATGGTCTATTTTGGAGAAGGAACCATGTGCTGCTGAGAAGAAAGTGTAGTCGCTTACTGAGGGATGAAATATTCTATATATGTCCGTTAGGTCTAAGTTATTAATTGTTTTAATGAGGCCTAAATTTTCTTTATTTAGCTTTTGTTTGGATGATCTATCCAGTGGTGATAGAGGTGTGTTGAAGTCCCCTAGGATAACTGTGTTGTGATCTATTTTACTCTTTTTTTTTTTTTTTTTTTTTGGTACCAGGGATTGGACTCAGGGGCACTCAACCACTGGGCCACACCCCCAGCCCTTTTTTGTATTTTATTTAGAGACAGGGTCTCACTGAGTTGCTAAGTGCCTCGCCATTGCTGAGGCTGGCTTTGAACTCATGATCCTCCTGCCTCAGCCTCCCAAAGTGCTGGGATTACAGGCGTGCGCCACCGTGCCCGGATCCTATTTTACTCTTGAACTTGAGAAGGGTTTGTTTGATGAATGTAGGTGCTCCATTATTTGGGGCCTATAGATTTATAATTGTTATATCTTGTTTATGAATTGTTCCCTTAATCAGTAAGAAATATCCATCTTTGTCCCTTTTGATTAACTTTGGCTTGAAGTCTACCTTATTTGATATGAGAATGGAAACCCCTGCTTGCTTCCGTGGTCCATGTGAGTGGTAAGATTTTTCCCAGCCTTTCACCTTCAGTCTATTGATGTCTTTTTCTATGAGGTGGGTTTCTTGAAGACAGCATATTTCTGGGTCGTTTCTTTTAATCCAGTCTGACAATCTGTGTCTTTTGAAGGGTGAATTTAGGCCATTAACATTCAAGGTTATTATTGAGATGTGATTTGTATTCCCATCCATTTTTATTCGTTTATGGTATTTAACTTGATTTGGTTTCTCCTCTGGTTGGTAGTTCCTTTAGTTTACTATCTCCCTTTGTTGATTTTCATTGCTATTTTTCTTTTCTTCTTCATGGAATATTTTGCCCAGGATGTTCAGAAGTGCTGGCTTTCGAGTTGCGAACTCTTTTAACTTTTGTTTGTCGTGGAAGGTTTTTATTTCATCTCTGAATCTAAAGCTTAATTTTGCTGGGTATAAGATTCTTGGTTGACATCCCTTTTCTTTCAGTGCTTGAAATATGCTATTCCAGGATCTTCTAGCTTTTAAGGTCTGGACTGAAAAATCTGAACATATTCTAATTGGTTTCCCCCTATATGTAATCTGCTTTCTTTCTCTTGTGGCTTTTAATATTCTCTCCTTGTTCAGTATAGTAGGCATTTTCATTATTATATGCCTTGGTGTGGATCTGTTATGATTTTGTATGTTTGGTGTTTGGTAGGCCTCTTGGACTTGGTTTTCCCATTCATTCCTCAAGTTTGGAAAATTTTCTGCTATTATTCCATTGAATAAATTATTCATTCCTTCGGCTTGGAATTCTGCTCCTTCTACCCCAATCACTCTTAAATTTGGTCTTTTTATGTTGTCCCAAATTTCTTGAATGTTTTGTTCTTGATTTTTTACCATTTTTACTGTGTCCTTTGCATTTTTTTTCCAGATTGTATATTTTTGTCTTCATTATCTGAGGTCCTTTCTTCCAGGTGGTCTAATCTATTGGTGATATTTTCCATAGAGCATTTAAGGGCTGGGGTTGTGGCTCAGCGGTAGAGCGCTCGCCTAGCACATGCGCGGCCCGGGTTCGATCCTCAGCACCACGTAAACATAAATGCATTGTATTGTGTACAACAAAAGCAAATAAATAAATATTTTTAAAAAATAGAGCATTTAATTTGGTTTATTGCTTCTTTCATTTCCAGAATTTCTGTTTGGTTTCTCTTTAGAACCTCTATCTCTCTATCGAAATAGTCTTTGCTTCTTGTATTTGTTTATGAAGTTCTTTGTCAAAGTGATCTTTTACTACCTGTATTTGCTCTCTCACCTCCTTCTTGAATTCGTCCTTGAGTTCCATATTCATTTGGATTATGTATTTCCTGAATTCCTGTTCTGTCATTAGATCTACTGTGCTTGCCAAGGAATCTGCTAAGGAGGTATGTTGATTTGTTTGGGACATTTTCTTCCCTTGTTTTTTCAAATTGCTTATGTGTCTTTTCTTTTAGCACTGTGGAACCTTGACTTTTTTTGTTTTTTTACCTTAAGGCCTAATGATGCTCCTGTTGTACAATGCTATCAGCTCCCCTCATATATACTTTACACCTTAAAACCAGACATCTTATCACAATTTGGTCACAATTTACAGAGTTAGAGAATTTAGATATTGCCTCCAATATATTCTGAGTGATTGTAATGGGGTTTATAATTTCAGATATTGGGTACAAAGGTGATATGCTTAGGAGGAAGGAGGGAAGGATATTGTTTTTCCCCCCTCCAGGAGTGTAATAATAGAAATCTATGGAAGTAGTTTAATAGCAGAAGAGAGAGGAAAGGAATTAGAGTATACAGTTAAGTGTGAAGACAGATGTGTATTTCAGCAAACGTTGACAGAAATTAGAAAATGGCTGGGTAGTAAGAATTAATGAAAGAGAGAAGACAGGGTGAGTCAAAAAAGAGAGAGGAGACTATATAAAACACCCATTTGATGTACTATTCAGTTGCCCCAGTTTTAAGATTCCAAGTTCTTGTATACAACTTGTTTTCTTCTCTGTTGAGAATGTAGGGGCAGGGTGTAGATAGGAAAGATGAGGGAATAAGGAATGAGAGACAAGAGGGAATGAGAATGAGAAAGAGGAAAAAAGAAGAGAAAAAAAAAAAACAACAACCACAAAGTCGAATTCACAAGTCTCAATTAGGCAGCTTATTCTCTTCCTCTCTCAGTTTGTTAAATTAGCTGTCTGGCAGATCTGCCCTGGCTGATGCAGAGAATTTGTGGGTGGAGTCAAGTCTGCATACCTGGTTAGTGAGGAGTGATGCTGGAGATGGTTTTTTTATTTTTTTGGTACCGGGGATTGAACTCATGGGCACTCGACCACTGGGCCCATCCCAGCCCTTTTTTTTGTATTTTTTTTAAATTAGAGACAGGGTCTCACTGAGTTGCTAAGTGCCTCGCCATTTCTGAGGCTGGCTTTGAACTCGCGATCCTCCTGCCTCAGCCTCCCAAAGTGCTGAGATTACAGGCGTGCACCACCGCGCCTGGCTTGGAGATGGGTCTTTGTGTGGATGGTCCTGAAAATCAATCTATCCAGCTGGAGTCTACTCCCCATGCTCTTCCTTAGTTGAAGGGTCACAGAGGGTCATCATGCTGGACTCACATTCCCCCGCTGTCTGTTGAAGGTCCTCCCAGTCGCGGGTTCCTCCTTGCCTGTTCGCCGGTCTCTGCACGGCTTTCTCTCCGGCTTTACTGCTGAGGGTGGCAGCTGGCCGAGTGTGGATTTGAACTGGCATTGTCCCGCAGTCTCCCGTGGTGTTCCCGCACTAATCCCACTGGATGTTTTTGCTGGTTTCACTTCAGAAGGTTGTGGCGAGCCGAGTGTGGCTGGGGTTGCAGTCGCGGCACGGTCTCCCCGCTCTGGCTTTGTTCCGCACTGCCTGTGCTCCCAGTGGTGCTGCAGAAGCCATGCGGCTCTAGCCGCTGCAGACAGCTCTCTCTCTGGTCACGGTATTCAAACCATCCAGGAGATGGGTATTTTCAGCATATGTATATGCTGAAAAGCAATTTATCTGCTTTGTTGGATTCTTTCCACAGAGCTGCCCTGAATAGTGGCTTCCTCTAATCTGCCATCTTGGATCCCCCCTATTTGATTCTTGAAGTTGAGAAGGGTTTGTTTGATGCACATAGATGCTCCATTGTTTGGGACATTAATATTTATGGTTGTTATGTCTTGTTGTCCCTTAAGTGGTATGAAATGTCCTTCTTTGTCCCTTCTGACTAACTTTGGCTTGAAGTCCACTTTATCTGATATGAGGATAGAAATTCCTGCTTGTTTACATGATCCAGGTGAGTGATATGTTTCTTCCCTTCCTTTCACCTTCAGTCTGTGAATGTCTTTGCCTTTGAGGTGAGTCTCTTGGAAACAAAATATTGTTGGATCTTGTTTTTTAATCCAATCTGCCAGTCTCTGTCTTTTGATTGATGAGTTTAGGCCATTAATGTTCAAGATTATTATTGAGATATGATTTGTGTCCTCAGTCATTTGGGTTTATTTCTAGTTTTTAATTTGAATTAGTTTCTCCTTTGATTGACTATTCCTTTAGTGTAGTTCCTCCCTTCACTGGTTTTCCCTCCCCCCCCCCCCCATTTCATCTTCATGGAATAGTTTGAAGAGAATATTCTGAAGTGCTGGCTTTCTGGTTGTGAATTCTTTTAATTTTTGTTTATCATGGAAGGTTTTTATTTCATCTTCAAATCTGAAGCTTAATTTTGCTGGATATAGGAGTCTTGCTTGGCATACACTTTCTTTCCAAGCTTGGTGTATGTTATTCTAGGACCTCCGAGCTTTGAGGGTCTGGGTTGAGAAATCAGTTGAGATCTGCATTGGTTTACCCCTATGTGTAATTTGATATTTTTCTTTCACAGCCTTTAGAGTTCTATCCTTATTCTGTATGCTAGGCATTTTCATTATAATGTCCCTTGATGTAGGTCTGCTGTAATTTTGCACTTTTGGGGTCCTGTAAGTCTCTTGTATTTGATTTTCCATTTTATTCTTTAGATCTTAGAATTTTTCTGATATTATTTCATTGAAAAGATTGTGCATTCCTTTGGTTTGTAACTCTGCTCCTTTGTCTATCCTGATAAATCTTAAATTTGGTCTTTTCTTGTTATCCCATAATTCTTGGAAGTTCTGCTCATGGTTTCTTAACTTCTTCTCTCTGTGGTCAACTCTATTTTCAAGATTATATATTTTGTCTTCATTGCCTTATGTTCTATCTTCCAAGTGGTCTAGTCTGTTTGTGAAGCTTTCTATTGAACTTTTAATTTGGTTTATTGTTTCATTCATTTAAAGGATTTCTGTTTTTTTTTTTTTTTTTTTTTTTCTCTTCAGATTCTCTATCTCTTTATGGAAGTGATCATTTGCTACCTGTATTTGCTCTCTTACATCATCTTTTACTTCACAGATCAGTTTAACCATGTACAGTCTGAACTCCTTCTCTGAAATTTCTTCCACAGTAGTGTCAATGGAGTCTATTATTGGAGTATCTTGGTTTGCTTGGAGGAGATTTGTTCCCTTGTTTTTTATGTTGTTGTGTGTCTACCCATCTAGCAGTATGGATCTGAGGCAGTAGAATTTCTACTCTGTCGACTTTTAGTGTCCTTGAAGGTTTCCAGTAACTTACTTGCAGAGAGCTTACTGTCTGCTTTCTTGGTTTCATACAATAGAGCCACCTGGAACATGACCTCATCTATTCCACCATCTTGGATCAAAATCCCCTATGAGGCAATTTTTAAAGATTCTTTTTGGTCAGTAATAGAGAATTACTGTGTTCCATTGGTGCTATCATGTTATATTAAAAAATTTTTAAGTGTTTCTATGGGTTGGGGATATAGCTTAGTTGATAGAGTGCTTTCCTTGCATATACAAGGCCCTGGGTTCAGTACCCATGCACCACACACACACACACAAAAAGTGTTTTTATTATTTAGTACCATCAATATTTGAGGTTGTTTACATGCTTACCCTCTGATTGCTCATTATTTTATCTCACACTGTCCTGCTGAGATCATTTTCCTTTTTTCCTAAGTTCTATCAAATTGGGTCTCTTGCATGTATGTTCCCTAAGTTTCTGATTATCCGTGACTATTTTTACCCTAGTCCTTGACACATGTTTTGCTGTATTAACAATTCTAGTTTGCTGTAACTGTCTACCAATGGTTTGATGATCCTCTTCACACTCTGGGTATACTTGCAGACAGCTTGCACTGCCCACTAGTCTGTGGTGCCTTTTCTTTCTAGCTGTGTTTTAAGCTCTTTATCACCAGTGTCCTATGGCTTCACATCAATGTTTCTAGCTTTAGGTTTCTTTCTTATTCATCTTGCTGATGTGAGTTGTGTTTCCTGAACCTGATAATTTACATTTTTTGAGTTTTAGAAAAAATCTCTATCGTTACTCCTTCTGAGCTTCCAATAGACCCATGTTAAATCTTCTATCTACCAAGTCTCTTGGTCCCCCTCCTTCTCATTTCAGCTATACATTCCAGTCCATGAATTCTTTGTGTTGAATCTGTTTCCTATTAGTGCTTTTATTTCTATAACAACAACAATTTGTTACTCATTTTCATACTTAAAAGTTAAAAAGTTCAGTTTTCCTGCTGAAGGTGTTTGCTTTTCCTGGATTCTTATTTTAAGTTCATCTTTGGAACTGCAACTTTTACTTCTTTGAAATTGTCCTATTCTAGCTATGCTGTATTCTTTATATGACTGTTCCAACACCTGGGTTCTTTCTGTTGACTCTAGGTTTTTTTTTTTTTTTTTTTTTTTTTTTTTTTTTTTTTTTTTTACCGGGGATTGAACTCAGGGGCACTCGACCACTGGGTCACATCCCCAGCCCTTTTTTGTATTTTATTTAGAGACAGGGTCTCACTGAGTTGCTAAGTGCCTTACCATTGCTGAGGCTGGCTTTGAACTCGCCATCCTCCCGCCTCAGCCTCCCAAGTGCTGGGATTACAGGTGTGTGCCACCGCGCCCAGCTTGACTCTAGGTTTGATTGATTCTCAGAGTGGTTTGCCTTCTCTGACCATGATCTTCTTGATCTGGCCTCTGGCTTGGAACAGTGTGGATTCCATGGTTCCTTCTTTGCCTTCTAAAATTTCTTAGTTAATTTTCTTTGTTAATTCTTACAGACTTAACTGTGTGAAATTTTCCTCAGAGAAGTCTTGCTCCTGCTTCTGCTGGTAGCCAAGGGGTGCCCTGATCCAGGACCTCTTTAACCCTGCTGTGTATTTTAGCTCAAAACAATGTTGAGCTTAGATTGTACTCCTTGCTCTTATACCAAGGTAATACCCTTCGTCAGTCCTCCACTTACCTCCCTCTCCACTATGGCTGTATCCTATCGTGTCACCTCACTGTTTCGGTGCCCCCAACTAACCCTTGCCCTCATCTCTTGGCCAAGGTCTCTGGCTACTCACTTCAGCCCCAGCTCTTGGCCAAGGCCTCCAGCTACTCAACTTGGCCTCTGCTCTTGGTCACTGATGCAGATATTTGTTGTTGAAGGAAAGGCTCTGTCCTGCCTCTTGCAATTCTAGTAGTACATCAGCCTGTGTGTAAACAAAGTTTCCATTGTGGGGAAACTGCAAGGGGGTTCCTCAGAATTTACCCATGACAACAGAAGCACAAAAATTTTCTAAAACTTTTCTTTACACTAAAAGCCAGGGATGTTTTAGCCAAGGTGGTTGGGAGACAACACTCTATATGAACTAAGAAACTTTAGAAGGAAAGGAGGAAACCATGAAATCTACATAGTTCCAAGCCAGAGGCCATATTCTGGTAAGTGGCTACCATGCTGGTGTCTGATGTCTGGGAAGTGGTGACAGGAGACTGAACTGCATCCTTTCTTTAAACAGATGTCAGGAGAAAAGAACTCTGGGGACGAAGATGAATCCCAGGTTTTTGGACGCTCAAACAGGAGTGGGACCGCAGGGTCTTCCCAATCCTGGTTCCTGGACACTCTGTTACACAGATTGAGGGTCATGGATAACAAGAAGGATGACAAGTTTGCCGATGTCCTGGATGCAGTGGGGGAATTTGGCACATTCCAGTGGAGGCTGATAGTCCTCACTTTTATTCCCAACATCATGTCGGCCTTCTTCATGTTTGCTGACCACTTTGTGTTCTCAGAAGAGAAGCCCTATTGCAACACCAGCTGGATCCTGGCATTGGACCCCAACCTCTCAGAGGCTGATCAAATGAACCTGACCCTGCCCCGAGCACCCAATGGCAGTTTCCTGACATGTCTCATGTACTTGCCCGTGCCCTGGGATTTGGATTCCATCATTCAGTTTGGCCTCAACGTCACAAACCCATGCGAAGATGGATGGATCTACCCTGAGTCCAAGAGTCGAACATTGATCAGTGAGGTGTGTTTTGTCCTGGGTTGTCTATAGCTACCCCCACACCATGCCATAGACACGACCCACTATTACTGAACAGGTAGGGAAACTGAGGCTCAAAGAGGGTCAGCAGTTGCTTTGAAGTTTCCCTGCAGAGGTGGGACCTGGGCAGAAAATCAGGATCCTTAACATCCTCCCTTGACCATGCCTAGCTTAGACAGGAAGTTAGAGTGCATTTGGGGATAGAGACAGTGATGGATGGCAGAGTTTTCTATCTGTCCAGGGAATTGCTTTCAAGGTTGTGGCTCTGCCCTTTGAAGCTAGGGATGGGAAAGCAGCAACTTCTCTCGGGTGTCTCTCACAGGGTTTTATGACCCAAGCCCTTTTCTAGCATAGACATGCCCAGCACCTGTGTTTAGGAAAGGACCTTCAGTGACCTGTGACTGTGCATGGTTACCTCCCTATCCATCCCACTTCTTGGTCTGTTCCTCTGGTCCCTCTCTCCAGGCCTACCTCCCAGGGTTTGCTAGGCACAGGATGAGATACAGACATAATGGAGCACTCTGCACACACATTACCTACCCCTACCACAGGTGCCCTCTGCCTGTAAGTCCACCCAAGCCAGGGTCAGTCTCTGGACTCAGAAGGCTGATCCTGGGTGAGAGGACTTTGGCCAATCCCTGTATTTAACCCCCAGTTTGACCTGGTGTGTGGCAAGGAACTGAAAATGGAAACCGTGCATACCATGTTCATGACGGGCCAACTGATAGGGTCTCTCATCTTCGGGTTATTAAGTGACAAGTGAGTCTTCTGGAGTTCCCTCTGGTCCCCGGGATGCCCTGCCTCCTACTCGAGGGAATTCAGAATTGAAGAATCTCAAGCTTGGGGAGGCAAAGGTAGGGGTGCTCTGGGGGCCTGGGACAGCTCAGAGCCTGGCTCAGGTATCCAGCTGGGGCCAGCCAGGGAGGTGGGCACTTGATGCAGCCTGCCCTCAATGCTTGTAGGCTGGGCCGTTACCCTACCATCCTGCTGTCACTGCTGGGGCTGATGGTCTTTGGCTTCGGGACAGCCTTTGTGAACAGCTTTCATCAGTACCTGTTCTTCCGCTTTGGCGTCTCCCAGGCTGTGATGGGCTATGCCATTGTCAGCCTGACTTTAGGTGAGACTGGGCCTTAAGACCAGGGTGGGATGGGAGCAGGGGCCCCAGGAAAGGTGGGGGGGGGACCAGAGGGGGCCTGGCATCAACCTACTGGGAGCCAAAAGGACTGGGAGCCAACATGACATAGGCCTAACCAGGGAAGGTAGGAGTGGAAGGACTCTCCACTCCTGCTGCCTGGAGATGCCAGGGAACCAGTGCTCAAACTACCCTTCCACCCTTGTCCTCCAGTCTAGTCCCCTGTGTCCCTCACATTCCCCTTGTGTACCCCCCCCCCCAACATAGCTTATATCTGTGGAGCCCCTAAGGGTCAAGGAGCTGCTGAGCCTTGTTATCTGCATTGGCTCGTTTCATCCCAACAATACTCTTTGGTAGGCACTATTCTATCATTCCTTTTGCTGAAGAGGATAGTTGAGCCTCAGAGAAGTTAGCCAACTTTCTCAGGATCCTACAGCAGTAGGGAGCTGGATTTCAATGCAGGCCTATGTGGTGTTAAAAGTCTCCGGTCTGCATCCATCCATATCCTACCCTCATAAGGGTTGGTGCCTAGAATCTTATACCTGAAACTCCTGGTGTGCTCAAGTTTCTCTGGCAAAAGACTTCTTATTGGAAGCCTGACAGAGGGAACAGCTCTAGGTGGCCAAAACACTAATGCACTCCAAGACAAAGATAGTGATTCCTTGCCTGGCTATGAGACAGGCCACGTGAGGCACATGGAACGGGAACAGGCCTTCTCTATGAGAGGCACTGATCAGGCAGCAGGGGTGGAGGCAACAGGGTGAGAAGCGATGGAAGGCAGGTGTGCGTGGGGAGGCCCAGCACATGCCCTGGTGGGGATTCACGGTCTGTCTGGTTGTGAGGGGTGTCTTGGACTGCAGGGAGCAAGGGTGGGCTGGCACAAACCTACCAGAAGCCAAAAGGATAGAGTTAGACCATGAACGAGCAGAAGAACCACTGTGGACAATCCAGGGCATTTTGGAGGCTGGGAGCAGGGCCGGCCCAAAGGACCCTGAGCTGAGCACTGTTTTGTCCTTTTACTTCTACACAGTCACTGAGTGGCTTGTCGGGGAACACCGGGCCCACGCCGTCATCCTGGAGCACTGCTTTTTCTCTGTGGGGGTCATATTCCTGACGGGGCTTGCCTACTACCTTCCCCACTGGCGGATGCTGTTTCTGGTGGGTGGGGTACCTGTGTTCTCCTTCATCTCCTACATTTGGTGAGCAAATGGGTTCAGGGCGTGCATGAGGCTGGGCCTGATGGGTAGAGGTGGAGGGTCCTTGTGGCTGTGGGAATGGCAGTGCTCCCCTGGGAGAAGCTGCGTGTGGAGGAGATGAGAAGCAGAGCCTCTGGAACCCTGGCACTCACCCCACCCTCAGAGGACACCCTCTAAGAGATGTCAGAGAGATGTCGGAAGACCAGGAGGAAGAGTGCTAAAGGGAAAAGCTCAAGGTCAGGGAATGGTCAGGGTAAAGGCAGGAGAGAGGTGAGTGGGGAAGGGTGGGCTGGCCTTGGTGACCTTCTTGAGGTGACTTCAGTAGAATGGCAGGAGTGGAAGTGAGTGAGTAGAAGTGGAAGGGAAGGAGCCACCTGGGAAACAGCTGATTTGGCAGGGGGGAGCGGATGGTGTGCTTGGGCAGTGGAGGCAGGCAGGGGAGGGTGTCTGGGGTTTTCCATTGTAGGGAGGTACAGACAGACACCTGAGAGATTGCAGCTATGAAGGGACAATGGACAGAACAAAGCTTGGAGGAGTTAGGAGGCGAGTGAAGCAGGAGCGAGAGGGCACTGTTGATAGGGGGCAGTGGGTAAAGTAGAGGAGCAGAAGGCCAAGGAGGTGAAGTGGGGGGCAGCTGCGATAACTCACTTGTTAAGGGCTAGGCAGTTCTGTGTGAAGAAATCACCATATTTAATATTGACATTACCACATTTAATCTTTTTTTTTTTTTTTTTTTGGTACTGGGGATTGAACTCAAGGGCACTTGGCCACTGAGCCATGTCCCCAGTCCTATTTTATATTTTATTCAGAGACAGGGTCTCACTGAGTTTCTTAGCACCTCGCTTTTGCTGAGGCTGGCTTTGAACTCCCAGTCTTCCTGCTTCAGCCTCCCAAGCCATTGGGATTACAGGCGTGCATCACCATGCCTGGCACATTTCATCTTGATAACCCTGAAAGATGGGCATTGTAATGGATAACTGAGGCTTCAAATAATTTGTCCAAGGTCACATGGCTAAAAAATGGGGGACCTGGGATTTTGACTCAGTTTATCTGGCTCCAAAGCCCCTGTGTTTTAACTACTGCACTATACACAGGATGGATTATAGGAGGTGGGGTTACTAGTTAGGAGGGAAAGCATGAATGTGGCTCAGGGGCTTTCCCAGTTCTGCAGAAGCTAGAGACCAGCTTTGACAGTCCTTGAGATACCTAATGGAATGTGGGAACCACCTGATACCAGGTACCATGTCTTTGTCTTATAGCTGGGAAATTGAGGTTCATGCATAACTTGACCTAAAAACCATTTTGTAAATGTTATTAACGTAACAGAAGGATATGATTACAAACTAAATAATGCAAAAAGGTTTATGATGAAAAAATAAGTTCCTGGTTTCCTTTCCCCACAATCCCTGGTTCCTTTCTTAGCAGCCATCACTCTGAACTCTTAGCTCTTTTTGCCAGTAGGTGTCTTTGTAGCCCTACACACTCAGAGAAGCTGGAGTTTTTAATGGGTTGAATTCTCTGGGAGACATTTTTCTTCATTTACAGTCTTCAGACATGTCCCACCAGCTGCCCCTCCCCTGACATGTGGCAAAATTTAGGGAAGACACCATCTCTTTCTAGTCATTCTTAGTTATTAGAATAAGTCTCATTTTGACAATAAAGGCTCAATTTCAGACACTAAAAAATCCAGTTCAGTCCAACTTGAAACCCCAGCTTGTATCAAATCCTCAGCTTCTCCCCATCCCTTGCTCAGGCTAGTGGCCTAAGGCAATGAGATCAGTCCTCACCATCTTCTTCCTGCTTTGATTTTCCAGATTCTAGGGAAGGGGATGGGGCATCAGAGAAAAGAGACCAAACACTTGCATGACAGGAGCTGTTATGATCTGTCAGTGCCCTCTGGAGGAAAGACGTTCAAATTTCCAGCGGGTCTTCTGAGCACTGGAGTTTCCTAATGGTCCTGCATTGTCTGCAACACGCCCCCCCCCCCCCCCCCCCCCCCCCCGTCAACTCCTGTCCCTGGCAGTTCAACCCACACCTTCACACCTTCTTCTTGTAGAAGTCTCCTCACTCTAGAATGTGGCATGCCTGCAAGGCTGCAGGGTTCACTTGGCCAAAAATCTTACTGTCCCGTAGCTTTCACCCTGCCACGGTTGCTCTCACCAACTTCCTGCCTTCCTCTTAGCCAGATAAGAGAGGGCACCATTCTCTTTAAGTTTGTGTAGCCTTCAAGCTTCAGCGACACCTATTAGTCCTCCCATAAACCCTCTGACTGTCTAGAGTACCAGGGCAAGACTTCAAGTTTCTGACTCAGCAACCTCCAGCCAGAGAGTGGGAGGGCAGAACCCCTTTCTGGAAGAGAGTCCTGAATCTACCTACGGAGTTTGCTTGGACTCCCCTGGGCCTGGCTGGAGTCGATGAGAACACTGGGTAGAGAAGATATTCACGACCCTTTCACTTCCATGAACAGTCAGTGGTCACTGGTCCACTGGGTCATGTGGCTTTTTTTTTTTTTTCTCTCTCTCTTTTTAGCAACTCGTCTCCCCAAAGTGGTTACACCTCTTTTTAGAATGTGAGTTTTTTGTCCATTGTTCCCAGATTTGGGGCTGCTGCTGAAGTCCCAGGACAGAAAAGTTCACTTGCCATTCTCTTGCACTGTGATTCCTTATTCTCTTATTTTTTCTCAATAGTATTTGAATCTTCATGAATATGAAATTGCAAAACATTCTCAGATGTTCTTGAAGAATACAAGTTAGAATTTTATTTTCCTTTTTCCTCCCATGCCCTACATTATCTTTTTTTTGGTAGCAGGGATTGAACTCAGTGGTACTCGACTACTGAGCCACATCCCCAGCCCTATTTTGTATTTTATTAGAGTCAACATCTACACTGAGTTGCTTAGTGCCTTTCTGTTGCTGAGGCTGGCTTTGAACTCGCCATTCTCCTGTCTCAGCCTCCTGAGCTGCTGGGATTACAGGCGTGTGCAACTGTGCCCAGCTCCTATATTATCTATGTCCTTCTGGTTTTTTTTTTTCTGTTTAATTGTTTTGCATCCTCTTAAATTTGGGAGCTAAAAATCTTCCATATTTAAGAGAGAGTCACTAAGGAGCTAACGGGAAACCATGAGGATCAGCAAAGTGGCTGGTGACCTCTAGGGGAATGGATCTTAAATCTGTGAGAACATCAGCATCACATGGAAGCTTGTTAAGATGTTGGGGTAAGGGCAGGACCTCTCTCTCAGTTTCTGCATCCATAGGCCCAGGTGATGCCTGAGAATCTGCATTTCTCAGACTGCTCTGATGACTCCACTGAGAATCACTCCTGTCAGGCAGGTGCTGGTTCTTGGAGGATCCCCAAACTGGGCCACCGCCAGGCTCCAGCCACTGTGCTGAAACTGGTGGCTGGGACTCTGGCTGTCATTGTGAGATCCTTCTCTTAACTCCCTGGGTCTGTCCTCAGCCCTTTCCCCTGCTGCTGTGTTTGATTCCTTGGCCTCGCTTACATTCTAGATGCGCACTGCAGGGGGAACGAACAGTCCCATTTGTGGGAACTGGGTACTCAGAGTCCTCTAGGGCCAGGACAGTCCACTGCATCTCCCACAGCATTCCACTTAACACAGGTTGTGCCTGTGTGTCAGTGTGTCAGGCTGTAAAAATACTTTAGACCAGGTAGTTTATAAACCAAAGCTTCTCACTCCCAGCTCTGGAGGCTCGAAGCCTGAGATCAAGACCCAGCAGATTTGGTGTCTGGGCGGGGCCTGTTTCTCATGGATGAGAACCATTTATGTGTTTGCACATGGCAGAAGGGACAAACAAGCTCCCTTTGGGCCTCTTTTATGAGGCCACTATTCCCATTCATGAGGGCACTGCCCTTATAACCTCATCGCCTCTTAAAAGTCCCACCTCTTACTACTCTTGCACCAGGGAAAAGATTCAATATATGAATTTTGGGGGACGCATCCATTCAGACCACAGCACCTGCTGACTCAGTCAGAAGTACTCTTACCTACGTTTAAGCTTCAGTTCACTTGGTATCTCTCTCCCACTGTGTCCTTTCCCTTTCTCTCTGTCCTTGAGAGTTGATTTTTTTACATTCTTGTTTTTTAGTGGGCATGCAATCAATCCCCTATCCTCTTTGTAGTCTCCTGGTCTTATGACTTTCATGAGGACGGTTCTATAGTCTTATAGTAGAAAAGTAGGCCTAGTTGCTGGACCCTGCAGGAAGAGGGTAGGAGCAGCGCAGATGAAGTGGTCAATAATCAGTCACAGAGTCCAGGCTCTGGAGGCAGCAATAGTGTGAGAAAGGGCAGTGGGCAGTGGCATAGCTCTGTAGAGAATGCCTTAGCCAGGGACCCAGGTTTTCACCAGCTCTGCCTCTGTGACCTGGGCCAAGTCCTTACTCCCTGAGGCTGGGAATCAAATGGGATTATCACATAGGTCCAGGGCTGGGTAAAGACTAAACAAGATGATGCAGACAAGGGCACAGAGCACAGTTCCTGGAACTTCATATGGGCGTTAGCTGGGAACCTGTGTGAATTCTGATAGCCAAAGAGGATTAGGAGAAACAGAGAGGAGCAAGGTGGTCTGAGGTCAAGGGCAGCAAGGTATGGCAGGGGAGAGATGGGACACAGCAGAGAGGTTTGCTCACCTCTCCATTCACCCAGGTAGTGTGCTCGGATCTTGGGTCAGATCCAAGATCCTGTCCCGCCCCCATACTCTCCAGGCTGTTAAGGAGACAGAGAGGGAACAGCAATAATCCCAACTGTGAGAAGGAGGGAGCTCATAGAGGATATGGGCATGGAAGACACTCCTCGGCACATGTGGGCAGATGGGGACGACCCCAGAGGTAGGAAGGGAGAGAGCTCTTTGAGATGACTGAGGGTGAAGGCGGCTTGCAGGGCAGAGGCAGCAAGCGGCTGGGTGTCACTGAGCAGCTGTGGGGGCTGTGTGTATCTTAGAGGAAGGACTGACTGTCATGGAGGGGCGGAGGGCATCCTGAGGTTGGCAGTGACCTTGGAGGCTCCTCAGTCACCTCATGCTGGAGCAAGATGGCTACAGCTGAGGCTGGGATGGGGCCATCTTGGCTCTCCAGGGCATCCTGGAATGACAAGAAGAGGGGTGGGCCACACAGGATTCTCCCAGAGTCCCCACGGTGGCTGATGATGAAAGGGAAGGTGAAAGAGGCCAAGGACGTATTGTGCTACGCAGCTGAGGTCAACAAGAAGACCATTCCTCTCAACCTGCTGGATGAGGTAAGAGATTTGGGGCAGGAGCAGGGCCAGGGCAGTGGGCTTGGGGAAGACCCTCATCCTTCCAGGTGAATGATGATAACAGAATTACCCACCAGGGCAAGGCCAGAGCCAGCTTGAGTGGTGATGGTGGGGGTGGGCCTTGTGGATCCTGTGGGGGGGGGAGCCAGCTGGGGGTCTCAGCCCGGCCTCTGGCTGGTCCTGCTTGTCCTATAGCTGCAGCTGCCTGGAAAGAAGGTGACTGAGGCCTCTGTCCTAGACTTCTACAGCAATAGATACCTCTGTAAGGTGACCTTGGTGATGGGCTGCGTGTGGTGAGTATTTAAGGCTGGCTAGCAGGGACAGAAAACTGACATAGGAGCCTCAAGCTCTGGGGAGGTAAGGGGGGAAGGGTCAGGCTGCAAAAGGAGCAAGGCCTAGGGACACTTCTCACAGGTCTCTCTGCTTATTTCTTTTCTCCAGTCCTACCCTGCCCCTCTCTGCTCGGCCTCTGCCTCTATCCCTGGCTCCATCTCTCTCAGTATGTGTGTGTGTTCCAGGCTTGCCGTCAGTTTCACCTATTTCACACTGAGCTTCAAGTTGAGAGATTTCGGAGTGAGCATCCACTTCAGTCAGGCGATCCCTAGCATCTTGGAGGTGCCTGCCCGGCTGTGCAGCATTGTTCTCCTCGAACATATGGGGAGGAAGCGGAGCCTGGCTCTGATTCTCATCCACACTGCCTTAATGTGCTTGCTTATCCTTCTCCTCCCCGAAGGTACAGCCCACCCTGCCCCGATGGGCCACCTCCAGCTTTCCTGCTTCCTCAAAACCCTCCTGCTGACTCCTGGCCAGCCAGCTAGGCACCCAGGAGTTAGCTGCCTGCGGGCACAGCCCACCCACCCTGAGGAAGCCCTAGCCCCTCAGGAGTAGGCTGCAAGTGGGAGTCCTCAAGACAGGATACCCATACACTCTCAGAGGCCTTGGAGAGGAGGGTGTACCATTCAGAGAAATCGCCCCTGTGCGGGAGGGCAGGCCCCCTTCACCCCCTGATTCCAGCCCACATCAGAAGCAGATCTAGTGGTTCACTGTGAACGAACGAAGGCAGACACTCCTCCATTTGCTAGCCCAGGCCCTGCCTCTCATTTATAGCCCCTCTGATTGGGAAACACCTGTTGTTATCTGTGACTTCAGGAATAACCTACACACTAAAAAAATGGGTGCAAACTCAACCCAAAGGAGGCAGGGGAGAGCTGGCAGTATTTTCAACATTACAAAGAGCCCCAGACAGTGAACACATCCCAGGTTCTTGGGTTGCAGCACGCAGGACTGCAGTGTCAGTATACACCTGCTTGGATTTGCTGACCCAGGAGCCCCTTCAGCCGCTGGGGCCCAGGCAGGGAAGGCAATATC
Source organism: Tamias sibiricus (assembly GCA_025594165.1). Classification (NCBI taxonomy): domain Eukaryota; kingdom Metazoa; phylum Chordata; class Mammalia; order Rodentia; family Sciuridae; genus Tamias; species Tamias sibiricus. Next base: position 27,121,349 of record CM046673.1, read on the forward strand.
TGGGGTCTGCAGCTCCAGGGGCTTCCTCCTTTTCTCTGGGTGCTGGAATCATATGTGTCTCTGCTGAGACTCTTCCTCTCCCAGATGTTGTCAGATGTTGATGGACTAAAACAAAATGGCTGAACAAATTCATTATTAGATTTCTACTGCTTAGTGGTTTTTAAAAAAACAAGTCTACACTGAGTCAAGCAGAAACATTTAAAGCTCTCATATGTGTGAGAGTACCTAGGGACAGAATCCCCAGTAGATAAAAGTTGTCAATCTTGATTTCATCCCAGAGTCCAGGAAGGTGGGAAGTGGGCTTGGGGCAAGACCCTGCGGGGGTGACAGGGGAAGAGCTGGCAACCTGGCAGGCAGTGAGCAAGGGCTCCAGCCCTGCTGCACCTGCGGAGGGACCTTCCCTCAGATGCTAAGTCTTTCGTTTCTCCTTCAGAGCACATGTCTAGCTGCCATAGGCAGGCTTCCTGGAGTGTTTAGGACCAATCCCAGCCATGCAGGCCCCAGGGACCAAACTTCCCGTGCCCAGGCCACCTTGCAGAGCACAGGTGGGAGCCCTGAGTGGGGAGCCTGGTGCAAGTGATGGCCAAGGAGCAGGTGGGTGGGTGTGGTAAGCTACAGCTGTTCGAGGATGTAGAATAAAGACAGCCCTTCAGGCAGAGACATGGGGGCTCGGCCCAGCATGGTGGTCGGTGGCCTGAGAGGCCTTTGGGTTTCCAGTGCAGCATCTCCAACTTCCTGGTCAATTCTCCCACAGCAGATACATTAACTTCTGGCCTGGCTGGGCCTCTGCAGACTGACCCTCCTCAGACAGAGTGCCCGAGTCTGCTGGGCAGCTGACCATGTGATAGGGGTAGACTGCTCAGATACTTTCTGTGAGGGATTGAGGACTGATGGGCACCCAGGGGAAGATGGCCCTAGCCTCAGGCAGCTGTGTTTTCTGGATACAGGTCTAAAATCCACGTTAATCTTGGTGCTTATGCTTGGACAGTTCAGCCTGGCCATCACTGTCTCCGTGATCTTCCTCTACACTGCTGAGCTCTTCCCCACCATCCTCAGGTATGGGGTCGGGTAGGTGAGGAAGCCATGGAGAACCATGGAGGGCAGTATGGGACAATGACAATGTTAACATAGCAGCTAAGATGAGCGTTCTCCTGGTGCCAAGCAGTTCACATGGGTGACCTCACTCAGCCCTCAAACGATTTCCCAGATGCCATCATTGACCATGTGTTAAACAAAGCAAAGAGATAAGGGTACTTGTTCTAGGTGAGACATAGCAAGTGGCAGAGCTGGGTTCCAGGTTGGGTGGGTCTGGCTCCGGTCTCTGCCTCACACTCACTGGATGGAATGTGTTTGGGCCACCTGAGGCTCAGCCCCCACCCTGCAAAAGCTCTCGGTGACAGCAGCTGTGTCTTCCTGTATACCCAGCACCGCTGGCTATGTCCTCTCCCTGCATATCCACCCAGTACCCTGTGGTTCTTACCTCTCACTCCTGATACCCATGAAAGAGGGCTAGAATTACTACCTATTTTGAATTCATAGAGAACTAAACTCCCCAAGGCCACACAATGATCTGGGATGGGTGAAGACTGAAGGGTGTGGGGTGTCAGGCAGCCTCTCCCCTATCCTATCTGGTCTGTGGGCCTGAGGAGCCTTCCAGACCAGCTCTCACCTCCCCTTTTCAGGTCTACAGGTCTGGGGCTGGTGTCTCTGGCCTCATCAGGTGGAGCCATCTTGACCCTGACGGTCATTAGCCATCTCCCATCCATCATGTCCATCTTTCTCTGCTTCTTCTCATCTATCTCAGCCTTGTGTTTTTCCTTCCTGCTGCCGGAAACACAAAACCAGGTCCTCTCTGACAGTCTGGAGCAATTTTCAAGATCCAGGTAAGTGTGTGAGACCCCCTGATTTAAAGCCCTTGGCAGTGAGACTATGCCAGGACTGTCCATCCCTGCCCCTTTGCCAGAGGCCTGTGATAACAGGAATACCCTATGTCCAGAGCAGTCTCCCCAGATCTGAGTACTGCCACTCACTGGGGTAGTCAGCCCAGCCTCTGACAGCTCCTGTTCTGTCTGGCTCTCTTTTTCCCTGCTTCATTTGCCTGTCTGGACTTCCCTCCAGGGATACTCCAGAGGTACCCTGGCATCTTTCCATAGCCCAGGGAAGGAAGAACTTTATTTGGGGAGTTGAGGAATGTCACAGAGGAACTGATATTTATGTAGAACCTGAAGTATGGATAAGAGGTTGCCCCACTGTAGAGAGGGAAATATATTGCAGCTGAGTGGCAGAGCACAGCAGTGGAGAATGTGGGCTTTGCAGCCAGAGGGCCTGGATTTCAATTTTTGTGCTACTACTTCCTAGCGTGTGCACAAGAAGTTATCTTACCCTCTAAAGCCCAGTTTCTTCATTTGCAAAATGGCACAAGGACATAGTAAGCTATAGCAAACACTTGTTGCATATTTACCATGTGTCAGGTCCTGTTCTATGTGTGACTTCTCTCACTTTGTCCTCAAATGAACAGAGTGTGAAGTGGGACCTATCACCCTTTTGCAGATGAGGAAATTGAGGCACAGAGTGGTAAAGCTTGTAGTCCAGACTTCCTCTTCCATAGGGTTTTTGAAAGGATTAAACCCATATAAAGCAGTTGGCACAGGGTTTGGCATATGGCATATGTTCAGTAAGTGCTAGCAAAGGGAAGGGTCTAGCTGGGGCTGGGAGATAGAACCAGCCTGTTCCTGGAGGCAAGGGTCCTTTCTGGGCATATGGAAGTGAGAAAGCCCCACTTCCCAGAGTGCAAAGCCTGGCATGGCTTGCAAAGCTTTGCATGGCTGCAGGTGCCTCAAGGTAGCCACTTTGTCTCAGCTTACAGAAAGATTCTATTCAACGTTCTGACAGCAGTTTCAGGAGGAGGAAGAACACTGGGGATGCACCTGATGATGTGTCTGAGGAAGTGGCAAAGAACACCATTCACAACGCCCAGATTCTGAACTCGGTCTCGAACTCTACCTCCAAATCCAGAGAAGAGAACAAAGACAGTCAGGTTTCTGAGGGGTAGGCCCCAGACCATCTCAGATTGGAGATGAGTGGCTGGGTATGAGGCTGTGGATTCCAGCCATGAATTCCAGGCCCAGCCCAGCGGAAGGGGGCAGGATTGGTCTTGCTCTGAGGCCAGCACTTGAGATAAAAAAAATGGCCCCTTCTAGGGGAGCTTGGCTGTGATTCATTCCAATAAAGGTATTATGTTGGTCTTGAGATGGCCTGGTCAAAGTTGGCTGTGTCAGAGAACCCGGAGGCCCTGCCCTGGAGGAAGGGGTTAGACAGGCTCCCCGGAGTTCTGAGTGTCTTTGGCTAAACTCAGGGACAGTGATGGTGTGGGGGTAGGGTGGGCAATGTCTCTGTGGGCTGGAGGGTAGAGCAAGGGTGAGACTGACTGTGCTTCTGTATCAACCAACCCTTCTGCCCAGACATCTGTCAATGTGTTGGGCTCCTAGCTCAAACGCAGGGTGAGAACAGGCACTTCATGCAGGGGCAGAATGTAGAGGAATAATGAGAACTTCTCCCATTTGTCCCATTAAACAGGGCTTTCTCACTTGTTTTCATTTGATATTTCCAAATCTCAGTCCTCATCCTGGAGAATGCCTTCCTAGGGGTTCCAGTCTATCTGATCTCTGAGATGAGCCCCACACCCCAAGTCACAGTCCCAACATCCCTGGGTGAATCTTCCCTCCACAGCCAGCATGGGGCTGCTCCAGGTGGGGCCAACACTTCTCATCCCTTAGCCAGACTGGGAAGCCTGGGGTCAGGCCCTGACACCATCTCTCCCTGGGCAGGAAGTTCCTGAGGCCAGTACCTTAGTCATCTCCTCCACTCTTGCCCAGTTTTTTGGAAGATTGGGAACTTGTAAGGAGTAGCTTTAGTCTAATTCCTAAGGAGCTTCTGAAGAGGAGGAGGAGGAGGAGGACAGAAAAGCCTATCAGTTCTAATGGAGCCAGGACAGCAAGACCGTGTGATCTCACACATTATTCTTACCATACAGGTGTCTTAGTGTAACATTGACAATTAAATGCCCAAACTGTATGAAATTATTAATAAATTCTCTCTCCCATAAAAATGACATTTTTCTGACACATTAGATAGCATCAAACATGTCAGCAGGGGTCTCCCTGTGTGCAGAGACCAGTGTAATGCTAGAACTTGTGATTGTACATGCAGATGCCTGTGAACCCTGGGACTCTCATTTCACTGGTCACTGATTACTATCTCTGTGAAATTCTCATCTCATCTTCATCTTTCAATGGCTTATGTATTTCCACCACTGTGAGACCCAGCCACTTATCCCATGATATTCCTTTCTATCCCCACCTCTCACATGGGATGCTGCTCATAATTTATCAGAGGGTGTGAGCTTGTGGGAGAGGGACTGTACGTGGTGAGTGTGAAGGAGCTCAAGACTGGGCTAGGCTCCCAGAATATGGGCAGAAAACTCAGTCCCATGAAAGCAAGACCCAAACCCAGCAACAAATGTAAAAACCTGGGAATCCTGTTCAAGTCTTGGCAGAAGCAAACACTAAATCAATTCACAGCAAGGTTGCCACAACAATGCAAACCTCATAGGGTTTTCTAGGGAAAACCAACTTCAATGAAAAGGAACTTGTAAGTAAAAATTACTGAGCATGTGAAGAAACAAAAGGATATAACAGCAGAATCAATAAATGGTAGGTTTGCCACCAATGAATAGGTAGTGATGGAACCTCCCTGAAGAGTACTTGACATGGGTTCAAAATGTTCAGAAATGAAAAAATTCAAGTCCTAAGACAGGAACTTAAAAAAATGACACCTATAAATTGTAGCAATGAACAATATAGTGACTGAAGTGGAAAGTAACAAAGAAGTGAAATTAGAATAGACACAATGATTGTTTGAATATTCTTTGTGGGTTGATTCTTTTATCATGAAAAATCCCTCTGTTTCTATTAATGCTTTTTGTCATGAACACTCTATTTCACACCAGTCTTTTAAACTTTTAAATTAAAGAATAATATACAAATAAATGTGTGAATCATCTTGTGTATGGTTTTGAGTTGTCGCAAAGTTCATGCTTATATCAGATCTGTCACCTATGTCAAAAGAGAGAAAATTACCAGCTCCTCAAAGTCCCCACTTCCTCTTCCAGTCGCAGGCCCGCTTCTTTAGAGATAATTATTCACCCCCGACAACATATGTTACTTTTGCCCGTATTTGAACTTTGTAAGAGGGGTCTGTTTCAACTCTTGTGTATGGCTTCTTCCACTCAACTCAAAGGCTCATCCATGCTGTCACATGCAGTTATTTGTTTCTATATTGTACCATATTCCATCATATGAATGTATCACAGTTTATTCACAACTTTGGGTTGTTCCCAGATGGTAAAAATGAGCTACAGTGAATAATGCTTCTATGAACCTTCATTTATCTAGATTCTTGACCTGGGCACAAGGTTCCTGGGTCAGAATATACATCCCTTCAACCTTGATATGCCAAGCCATTGTCCAAAGTGGTGTTTCAATTTACACTTTCAAAAAGCAGCATAGAAGAATTCCTCTGAGTTGTATCTTGGATAACACTTTTCTTATTTTACACCATCTGTGGCTGAGTAGTGATATTTGGGGCGTTTAAATTTGTGTTTCCCCAATTTCCTGAGGAGGTCGAGCACAGATATAGTTTGGATGTGATTTAGGTGTGATTCCCAAAGGTTCATGTGTTGGAAGCTTGCTGGAACCTTTAAAAGGTGGGGCCTTGTGGAAGGTCCTTAGGTCATCAAAGATGTGGCCTTGGAAGGGATTAAAGTATTTCTTATGGGACTATGAGTTGGTTCTCCTGAGAAAATTGTTATTAAAGAGCAAACTTGGCCACAGCCAGTTCTCTCTTGCTTCCTGTCTGGTAATGTGATCACTGTTCTACATGTGTTTCCACCATTGCCGTTATCATGGTGTGACACAACTGAGAGAGGGGCCCTCATCAGAGCCTGTGCTCTGCCATTTGGACTTTCAGCCTCCAAGACTCTGGACTAAATAAACCTCTTTTCCTCAAAAATTGTCTTTCTCGGGCATTTTGTTACATGAAGGAAAGCTGACAAATACAAGCATCTTTTCATAAATTTATTGGCCTCTTGGATTTCTTGTTTTGTAAAGTATCTGTTTAAGTCTTTCACCCATTTTTACACTAGGTGGTCTGTCCTTGTTCTTTTTTTTAGTTGTCAATGGACCTTTTATTATTTATTTATTTATATGCAGTGCTGAGAATCAAACCCAGTGCCTCACACATGCTAGAGATGTGCTCTGCCATTGAGTTACAACCCCAGCCCCCTGTCCTTGTTCTTCAGAGATTCACAGGAGTACCTCAGATATTTCTGCTATGGACCCACTGTCACTTATATGTTATGTTGCAAAAACGTCTCCCCCTTAGATTTGCCTTAACTCTGTTTATTTTATTTTTATTTTCATTTTTTTTACCCTTTACATTTGTGTATACACATGCCTGATTTTTCCAGGATCATTTATTGGAAAGACAGCCTTTCCCCACTTTTCTCAGTGCTATCATAAATCAAATGACTGGACAAGTGGGTTTGATTCTGAGTTTTCCATTTTGCTTCATTGGTATGTTTGATATTTATTAGCCAACACCACATTTTCTTAAGTACTACATATGTTAAATCTTGCTATCCAGTAGAGGAAGTATTTCTACATTGTTTTTCTTTAAGACGATCTGTTCTTATCTTTCTATGCTTCCATACAAATCTCAGAGTCAGTTGCATAAGTTCCATGACAAAAATGAAGGAAAAAATAAACTTGCTGAGATTTTAATCAGGATTATGGTGAGTCTATACACCAGTTTACAATATCAAGTCCTCCAATTTAAGAACAAACTAGTTTATCTCTACATTTATTTAGATCTCTGAAGTTCTTTGATAAAGTTTTGGTTCATATAGTTTTCTCCTTAGAAGACTTGTTCATTTTTTAAATTTATTCCTGGCCATTGACTTTAAAAAAAAAAAATCAATGCCCAGGAATTGTAAATGTTGACTTTTATGGGGTTTTTTCCCCCTTAATTTCATTTTCCACTAGTTGCTAATAGTGAGAAGTGGTATTGACTTTTGTTATGTTGATTTTCTACCCACAACCTTGTCAAATACTATCTTGCTTCCTGATGTTCAAGTCTTCAGTTTATTTCTCTTGCCCAACTGCATAAGCTGGTTCCTCCAAGACAGCACAGAAAAGAATCCATGCAAGCAGGCATCTTGTATGACCTCTGACTTAAAGGGAAAGCAGTTACCATTTCAACACTGACATGATTTTTGTAGTTTGTGTAGCTAGCCGTGATCACAATAAGGAAGTGCTTTGCTATTTCTAATTTTGCAGGAGGTTTTTAAATTTTCTCCTTTGTATCTTAAATTGTATCATATATTGTCCTTTTGGAAGGGGGCCTCCTTCATAATAGGGGATGATCCTAGTAGCTGAAGGCCTGAGTTACCAGCTCAACCTCTTCCAAGTTTTACCAGACTGCCTTAATCTGTGGCCTCACCCAGACTCCTGCCAAGAAGACCTGCTCATAAGTCAGGAGCCATGATTATTTCCACATCTGGAGATTAAGCAGAGAGGTGGGCAGAGCCTCAGACCTGGCAAGGTAGCATCTGTTCTTGCACTAAGAGCCTTGGCCTGCAAGTCACAAGGTGCAGGCCTTCTAGCCCAGCGCACCTTCCACCCTCGGGGTGGATGGTACACCTTATTGCTCAAATGTGCTCTGACTCTAAAACATGTAATACATAATAAGCATTAATGAGCTATTCTCTGCGCATATAGCTATATGCAATCTGCCTAACAACTAGATATTTCCCATTGTCCAAAGCTGCATGGGTCCCAGAATCTGGGTGCTTTTCTGCTGAATGACAATGGACCATGACACAGATGGAGGGATCCCAAGACCTTAGAGTAGAGTTATAAACCCTGACCTCCTAATCCAGCAGGCAGAAAGTATTACCTTTTGGTGCTAAATTGGCCTGTCATAGGTAAATGCTAATCCGATTAGCACCCTTGTCCCCAGGCCATTCTTCACCCTAACTCCATATTGTCTAATGGGGCCTGAGAACAAGAGAGCCCCCCATAGACCCTTTACATAGAATTATATGAGTGTCCTGAAGAATGTTCGTCCCAAGAACTTAACTGCTCTAGATCTCACTGCCCTACCAAACCAGCTCTTTCTTGATCATAGAGCATACAATAAGACCAGGGATTCTGAGAGTATGAGGTCATTGTCACACTGCCATAAAATGTCTCTCTGGGAAGGCAGGGTTATGTGAGATATCATGGTAACAGAAAAGACATTCTGCAATACCACTAACTGGTAGTGCTGGTAAAAATGGTGCAGCCAGGGGAGGCAAATGTATACCCAAAATACATGTCTATTCCTGCAAAGGCAAATAATTTTCCCAAGAAAATGAAAAGGGACCAAGAACCAGGAGTCTGACTGCATCCAGTGGAAATAGTACCATTTCTGGGCTCAGCACAGGCTCTGAATGAAACAGTTGGGCACATAACAGCAAGGGTTTAGGGCAAACAAATGCCTGTTACAAAAAAAAAAAGGATAGTTGCAAAGCCAGGCGCGGTGGTGCACGCCTGTAATCTTAGCACTTGGGAGGCTGAGGCAGGAGGATCGTGAGTTCAAAGCCAGCCTCAGCAATGGTGAGGCACTTAGAAACTCAGTGAGACCCTGTCTCTAATAAAATACCAAAAAGGGGGGGGGGGGCTGGGGATGTGGCCCAGTGGTCAAGTGCCTCTGAGTTCAATCCCTGGTACCAAAAAAAAAAAAAAAAAATAGACAGTTGCAAATCAAATGACCTTGGCTTCCATTTTAATAGAAAGAGAGTAGCTGGAGCTCCAAATAAGCAAAAGAAAAGAATAACAGGAAAGAAAAAATATAAGAGGAAATCAATGAAATGGTAAACAAAAATAGAGAAAATTCATTGAAACCCAAATATGGTGGTTCTAAAAATAAAATCTATAACACTGTTAAACCTCTAGCCTGACTGATCAGGAAGAAAGAGAAAACACAAATGACCAATATCAGAAATGGGAGAGGTGGCATCACTCCAGCTGGGCTGTGCAAATGGTAAATGGGTAAATGGGATTATTATGAATGACTACATGGCTCTATATGCAACAACTGAGATGAATAAATGTCTTGCAGGACACGACTGTCAAAACTGTCTTGAGAAGAAACAGGCAACTTATAGACCTACATTTATTAAAGACATTTTGGTTTGTAGTTAAAAATCCTTCCCACAAAGGAAAAGGTACAGTAGCCATATAAGGGTGGGGACAAGCCCATGCTTGATGTCACATGAGGCTCTTACATGGACACCATGCGTATTTTGCAAATGGTCCTATGGGGCTGGCACCAGAGTGCCTGAGGACGAGGCCAACTGATGTCCCCAGGTTGTGCTATCCATTTTATCTGCCTAATGATTAAGTCTCCTTCATAATAAATGTTCTTGGATGAACATTTACACAGGACAGGATTATGGTCACAACCTGCAGAGTCCATCCATACATATCTTTCCCCTTCACCTCCTTGTCACCAATCTTCCAGTCTGCTCTTTGCAAATCCCTGAGCAGCTGGCCCACCTATTAGCCACTGCCCTCAAGTCAGACCAGGACCTCTGATCCCATGCTGGTTCCTCCCAAGGCCCAAGCCCAACAGCAAACCAGAGGGCAAGGGGAGCCTGCTGCTATATTCCTTGAAGGTCAGTATCTTGGGGGCACAGAGCCTACTGGAGTAAAAGGGGAGGAGATATGGAGGAGGAGAAAGACAACTTTAGCACGTGAGCCCACCATCTAGTTTAAACAGGGAATCTGCTATTTCACATACCTGAAAATCCCAGCAGTGAGGCTAGAAGCAGCGGCTCACATTGATTTCTCCTGCTAGCTTTTACTTTTAAAATGTGGCAACTAGGAAATTTAAAATCACATACGTGGCTTGGATGCTATGTTGGCTGACTAGCGCTCCACCAGAAAGAGGTAATTCTTGGAGTGATGAGGCTGCCACTCTGAACACACTTCATTTCCACTTAGGGTGAGAACTAGAGCAGCCTATCTGCACCAGAGAGCACAGGAGACTTTCCTCATGGGTCCTGGGACTCCACCTTCCCTCAGGTCCTCATGGGCAGGTCATGGCAAGCAGCATTGATGCATTTGTCCTTGGCTCAAGGGCATCTGGGATGGAGCCAGTGGGGTTTGCTCCAGGAAAAGGGAAATTCAGAGACCATAGAGTCCCCCCTGCCAGTCAGTGTCACTTCCTTGCTCATTTTTGTTTGTACACTGTCTGAAAGTGCCACCATGCTTTTCCACTTCCTTAATCTACCTTACATGCAGCCACCCAGCTAGCCTCTTCCTGTTGAGGTTCAACAACCCTGCATTGCCTGGCTCAGTCCAGGGCCCTGTTGCAGCCTGAATCCCTGGTCATCCCTGCCAAACCCTGAGGGTCCTATCCCACCAGTCTGTTCTCCTCTCCAGATATACCTCTTGCTTTCCCATTCACTTAAATTATTCCCTTTCTGCTTGAATCTCCTCTGTCTTCTTGGTCCACCCTGCCCATTCCACCATCTTTTAGAGCCCACCTCAGGGCCATCTGCCTCCAGAGGCCCTTTCTAGGCATGCAGCCCACAGAGGCCTGTCCTTGGGACTTGTAGGACTTGCTGCCTGGGACAGGAGCAGCACAATTGCTGCCAGGGCTCTGCTGTCTGACATCTTAAGTCACTCAGGTTCCTGCTTTGTGTCTTGATTCTCCCATTGGGTCTTAATTTCCTTGAGGACAAAGCCATGCTTGGTTTTCCTTCATGTTCTGCCTTGGTTTAGACCAATACAGTAAGCAGCTCCTCCAAAAATGAGTTCATGAAATGAAATGATGTTTGGATATATACATATATCCAATATATCCAATATTATGCATAAATACATATATATGCATAAATGAGTTATCAGTGATAACTTTTATAATGAAATGTTTGGTTTTTAAAAAAATAATGGAAAACTCAGCTTTAATCACTACGTAGGCACCCAGGGGCTTTGGTTTTTTTGCTTTACATATTAACAATTTTTTTCATTTTTAGATAATTGTAGATTTGCAAAAAGTTGCAAAGATATCACAGAAGTTCCTGTACTCTTCATACAATCTCCCCCAGTGAACGGTTGAATGTAAGTGCAGGACAATATCAAGACCAGGAAGGTGACACTGGTAGAATGCATGTGTAGCTCTGGGCCATCTTATCACATGGGTAGATTCGGTCACTCTGCAAATTCCCCCTGCTCCCATCTTGTAATCATCTTAAATATTTCCTCTGCATGAATTGAAGCCACATTACAACTTGGGAGCAGGTGGGGTTTGATTTTCTGAGGAAGGAGAAAGTTCTGGGAACCCCACAATCAGTCATTTGGTTTCTCTTTTTCATTAGTGAAGTTGCTTGAGACAGAAATTACCACTGTGCTTCTCCTGTTCCTTCATCTCTCTTGCATGCAACCACTAACTAGTCTTTTGGATGGAAGCAGCCCCCAATCTGAACAGCAGACAGAAAATAGACTGGGAAAGGATTAATAGAACTTGCAAAACATCTAGGAAGGGAAAGGGCTTTGGACTTGCTCCTGTTTTTACTCTTTCTTTAGTTCTGCTTTCTTAATGTTCTAAGATTCCTCCTCTTACATTTACCTTTCTGTTTTCAAGAATTTCCTATAGCTCTTCTCTTAGGGTAGGTCTGCTGTCGACAAGTCTTGCAGATTTCCATCTGAGAACGTCTTGATTTCCTCTTCATTTCTAAAGACTGTTTTCACTGGGTGAAGGATTTCGAGTTGATAGTTCCTTTTTCCCAGCACTTGAGTGATATTGAGCCCCTGTTTTCTCACCCCCACAGCTGCCAAATGTAAATCTGAGGTTGTTCAAATATTTCTAAGACACCATTCATCCCTGGATATTTTTGAGATTTTTTTTTTTTTTTTTTGTCTTCAGTTTTCAGAGCTGGACTATGATGCGTCTTGGTCTGGATTTCTTTGACACATGGTTGGAATTTCTGTCTCTCCAGTATTTCTGTCTCTTGTGATATTTCCAAATCTTCCACCACATTTTTTTGAGCACCTATTTTAGTTCCAAAGTCTTTTTCCTCTCCTTTGGAGACACTGATGGCACACATACTACAGACTGTTAAATTTTTTCCAGTCTATGTTCTTTCTGTTGTTTTGATTGAGCTCTTCCCACTGTTCTATCCTGAAGTTCATGGATTCTTTCCTCTGTATTTGCAGTAGAACCCCATCCAGTGAGGTTTTTATTTTGCGTATTTTACTCTAAGATCTAAAATTTCAATTGAGTTCTTTGTATCTTCTACTTCTTTGCTGAGTTGATGATGATGACGTTGATGATGATTCGTGGTACTTGTGATCAAACCCACAGCTTCCTACATGCCAGCAAAGAACTGAGCTATATCTCCAGCCTTTTCTATTTTATTTTGGGCCAGGGTCTCACTAAGTTGCTATGGCTGGCTTCAAACTTTTGATCCTCCCGCCTCAGCCTACAGAGTAGCTGGGATTACAGGCCTGCACCACCACACCTGGCTTGGTCGTTTTTTGTTGTGTTTGTGTTTTCATAATACTGGGGATGGAACCCAGGCCCTGTTTTATTCTGTTCTGAAACTCTGGAGCTTATTCTTAATGTTCTGTTTTTGCTAGTACTCTCTGAGAACAATGCTGTCAGGTCAGGGAGACGGTCAGTTTCCTCAGGTGACATCCCAGGACAGGGCTGTGAGTAGGGGGAAAGGTACTTTGTTCCTGCTGGGGCAGAGTGGTGCTCAGAGGACCTACTCTGTTCCTGCTGACACCAGCATGGCAGAGGGGAGGGGGATGCCTTGCCATTGCTCCCCAAGTGGGCTCCATTGAGACTTGGGGCAGCATGCTACTGCTGAGCAGAGGTGAAGGCCTCCTCTTCTCCAGCCCTCCTCTGACACTCCAGCAGGGGGAACAGAGCAACCTGTTGGATCCCCATTCAGCCTTGGCTGGCTCAGTATAGATAGTAGGGTCATTTTCTTCTGTGGCTCTGTTGGATTAGAATGGTTATTGTCTAAATTTTTCCCTTCTTTCCTCCTTCCCTCCCTCCCTCTCTCTTCCTCCCTCCCTCCCTCCCTCCCTTCCTTCCCAGATCTTTTCTGGTCCTTTGGCTAGAAAGAGCAGGCTTTACCCTTTTTCCCTTGTACTCATTAGTTTCTGGGTTGCTGCCTTCCACAGTTCACTCTGAGATATATGAGGAGAATATAAAACCTGGGAACCATGCCTGGTCATCTCACAAGTCCCAGGGTCCCTAACCATTCTATCTTCTCTCTTCCTTTCAGAGATTTGTATTACCAATCATGTTGAAGGTGTCTTCATAGTATACATCAGAGGAAATAGTGATTGCCCCCAAAACAAAAGTCCTGAGGGGTTTTACAGCATTTGTTCTACATCATCCAGCAAACAGCAGTTGGCCATTTGGAAACAATATTCTGCTGAACTGATAGTGAGTTCCCGCTTCTCCTACCCCACAGCCCAGTGGCTCTGGCTGTGCTGTGCTCAGTGACTCTAAGGGCACCTTGGGAGTCACTCTCACCTGGTCTGAACAGGCATTCTCTAGCTGCCACTGTTTACCAAGTCCCAGTCCCACCACTCAAATTTCTCCATCCACCACAGACCCAAAGGGGCTGTTCCTGCTTTGGTGAGAGAGACGTCCATTCCTGGCTCTGTGGCCAGCTGAGGAGCAAAATTCTCCTTGGCTACGTGAGAGGGTCCCAAAGTGACTGCAGAGGAGCCCAGGGTCAGGGGATCTGGTCCTTCTGTCTCCATGTTCTCACTTCTGAGAGTCTAAGCTAAAAAGTTGGAGAAAATTTTTTGACTTAAAAAATGTATTTGGGGGACACGTTTTTCAAGCCTTTGAATCTACAAATGAAAAAACAATTGCCATAAATGAGATATTCAGATGTCTCAGAAGATATTTTCAAACTTCCCCTCCATTTCCCCACCCAGGTAGGAAAAGATTATCTTCTATTTCTTTCATTCCTAGTTAATGATTTTAGACTAACTACTTTAGGGAAAGTCAGCAAGAGAGATATTTGTCTAAATGGACTATGTGCTTGTACTTTTCAATTTAAAACATATCTTTTTCTTTTCCTTTTCTTTCTTTCTTTCATTCATTTGTTCTTTTTTCTTTTGTATTAGGGATTAACCCAGAGGCACTTTACCACTGAGTCACATCCTCAGGCTTTTTTTCTTTTTAATTTGATACAAACACTAAGTTGCTTAGAGCCTTGCTAATTTGCTGAGGTTGGCCTCAAAGTTGAGATCCTCCTGCCTCAGCCTCCAGAATTACTGAGATTACAGGCATGTACCACCACCTCTGGCTGAAACAGTTCTTTTTTAAAAAATATTTTTATTGGTTATTGATGGACCTTTATTTATTTATTTGTTTATATGTGGTGCTGAGACTCGAACCCAGTGCCTCACACATGCTAGGCAAGCGCTGTGCCACTGAGCCACAACCCAAGCCCTGAAACAGTTATTACTATTATTAAAAACACACAAAAATAGAGAAGAAATGATCTCTGATTTAGCAACTAACAATATATGGTCACATTTACTTCATATATCCTTTTAAATTTTTCTCTCCTAATTTGCTAGGTATTTCAAATCCCCAAGTCACAGGGTCATTTCAGACCAATATACTTTAGCATTGGTCTTTCACAGACTAATTGGTCTCTGACTATGCTATCATCATGTTTAGAAAAATCTGTCATACTTTTGCATCACTTGATACCCAAATTTCTCCATTTGTCTCAAGAATATCTTTTTTATTGTTGTAGCAAAATATGCATGGCATAAAATTTACCACCTTAACATTTTTAAGTGTACAGTTCAGTAGTGTTAAGTATATTCACATTTTGGACAGTTTCCAGAAGTCTTTTCATCTTGTAAAACTCAAAGTATATCCGTTGAACAATAACTCCTCATTCCTGCCTCCCCCAGCCCCTGCCAACCACCATTCTACTTTCTGTCTCTATGAGTTTTCCCTATGCAAGCAGAGTGAGGACTATCTTCTGGGAAGCATTGGGCAGATCCTGGGGGCAATGTCAGAGTCACACTATGGCTCTGCTGCTCAGGGGATGCTGGAGAACAAAGTCATATCTCAGGGCTACCCAGCATACCCAGACCCCACCCAGGTGTCCCTGAAGGTAAAGGGGCAAGGCTGGGGAGCCCCCCAGAAGTTAGGTGGCCCAGGAGCCAGTCTGAGGTCACACACAGACCACTTCAGGGAAAGCTGCAGTCACTGATAATGTCTGAGCATGCTGAAATGTCACTAGTTTGTTTCTGGGATTAGGATTATAGATGCTTTTTAAATATATACTTTTCAATTTCTCTAGAATGAACAGCGAAAAAACAATGTACTTTCTTTAAAAAATAAATCAATAGCTTTATGTCAACAGATAATCCTAAGGAAGATGTCAGGACACAGGTGATCTCCACATATCAGAAGACATGTGGCTGGAACCAGGTCCTCAGATGCTAGAAGAGCAGCACCCCCCCCCCCAGCCTACTGGTAGGGCCAGGACCCAGTACTGGCACCATCCAGGGACACCCCAACCTGGTGATGGGCAGCAGTCTCCTGAGCAGCTGGAGCTGAGCCTGATACTCCTGGTTCTGGCCCCACAAGGAGGGGCCCAGCTGTCTGGAAGCCCTGCCAAGCCCTTTGGAACCCACTCAATGGGCCAGCTTCTTTCACCTCCAGAGTAGGGATTCACAGGGTGTCCAGGTCCTTTGGTATCTAGAGCAAAAGTAGTGCAACTCTCCCGGGTCTCAGGTAAACACATGGATCTGTCATTGGCAGTAGGGGAGCACCTGACCTTGCTCCTTAGAGTTTAAGACATAGTCCAGACTGGAGGAGCCCTGGTTTGCTCACTAGTTCATCAGGTATTTGCTGCTCACCTACTAAGTGTCAAGCACATTAAGGTTCCAGGGACATAGTGTCCCCTCTGCCTTGGTGTGGACCCCTTCCGAAGGAGAGGATAGGCACCAATCGAATCATCCCAAACGGATGTAAAATTGGCATGTGAGTCGGATGTCCAGAGAGCTATCACAGGTCACCACCTTAATAAAATCCTTTTTCTGTATTGGCCAGGAATCCTAAACTGCCTTCTTTCCTCTGGAAAGACTTTCCGGAAAAGCCCGAGTCCTTTGGAGTAGGACTAGGTATCAGAAGTATTCAGGTCCTCAGGATTGGGTGCTGGGATCCAGAGCAGAGCAGACTAACTCGAATAGGGGAAGAGAAATTCACGACCAGCTCAAACCAAAGCAAGAAGCCACGGACAGGGCTCCAGGAAGTCCCGCTTTCTGACTGACAGCTGGCAGTCGGCAGGAATTTGGAAGAAGGGGCTCCTGTTGAAGCCCAGGGGATTTCAAGAAACGTACAGGGTATTGGGGATACGCCTCCGTTTTGGTTGCAAAAAAAAAAAAGATCTGCGAAAGGTGGAAACATTTCCAAAGCATTTATGGGCGGAGCTTCACAATTGTCCGCATCCTGATTGGCCCTGAAGTGGTAGGCGGGACTTTGAGAGGAAAGACGTTCCCCGCGGTGCCGCTGGGCGCGGCTTCGGAGGGCTGGTTGGCTGAAGCAGGGTGGGCGGGACCTTGGGAGGACCTATCAAATCCGTCGGGCAGGTTGTGGGCACTAGTTAGGCTTTTAAAGGCTGAGGGGCGGACCCGCACCTGCGCGGGAGACGGTTTTTATTTCCTACTGTCTGTTGGTTAGGCCCAAGACTAGTGAAACCGTACCAGCGGCGTGATGTTGAGGCTTCAGGTTGTTCTGGGCCACCTCAACGGCCGACCTAAGTCGCAGCCGGCGCTGCAGGCCACACCGTGCTTCAGGAGCTTCCCGCCAGCCTCGGCTGCGGACGTGGTGGTGGTACACGGACGGCGCACGGCCATCGGCAAAGCGGGCCGCGGCGGCTTTAAGGTGAGTCCCCCCGGAGATTGGTGCCTGGGGTGAGACGGTGGTCCGCGGGTCGGTAGTCCCCGGACCGGAGACAGTCGGCACGCATGCTGCAGTGCTTTCTCCTGCTGCGGTGGGTATCCGGAGCCAGGCTCACCGCAGCTGTGCATCCCGCTGCAGGATACCACCCCAGATGAGCTTCTGTCGGCCGTCTTGACCGCGGTTCTCCAGGACGTAAAGCTGAGGCCGGAGCAGTTGGGGGACATCTCTGTGGGTGAGTGCACCACTCAGACCCTGCGCTGGGGCCTCCTGGTCTTCTTATCCCTCCTAAAGTCCTGCTCCCACACCTCCAGACCTGGCTTCCAGTTACCAAATTATCACTGAAGGGAACTATGGAGTCCACTGACTTCGGTGTGATCTCCTCCTGTGAGCCAATACACCCCCAACCGCAGAGATTTTGCTCCTCCTCATGTATTCTGACTAGTATTAGGAAAGCAGGAATCCCAAGTGCAGAGATTCCAGCACCTAGGGGTTCCAGAACACTCAGGAGACCAGAAGCCAAGGTTCTCTGCACCCTGGATCCTGTCTATTCCAGAACAAAGATGAGGGAATGCCAAAACCCATCAAGTTCAGCACCTAATTTACAGACAGAGACACTGGGGGTTGGGGTGGCAAATTTGCAACACAGGATTGACCATAGAATGCCTTGAACTGTGATCCAACACTGTTTTCCACCCCTAAACCTCTTCCCCTGAACAATAGCAACATAGTATATGATACCATTTCATCCAATGAGTCTGCACTTAAGCCACTCCTCTTTATAATGACAGCAGTTCTTGGAGGAGGATGACTTGGGGGAAGTGTATATATTCAGAATATTTCACTTCCCTGAATACCAGTGCTGTTGGCCTTCAAGCTTTGCACTATGTCCCTCTTTCCCTCATGTCTTCCATGTTACATGGAAAAGAAGGACAACTGCCCAGCCTTTGCTGAGTTCGGAAGAGGAAGGTACATGGGCAAGTGAGCTTGGGACCCTCCAACCTTGAGGCTGATATATGAGCTGGACAAACTGTTGTTTGTCTGTCTCCCCCTACTCCATATGTTGAAATTCCAGAGCCTCAAGTGAGTCAGTTAATGAATGACATTCCTGAAGAAAGATCTGGAATGTCTTCTTTCAGGTTGACAGCAGCACTTTAATTTTCAGGACACTCTAGCATTGAATAAAGGCTTTCTTTTTTCTCTCCCACAGGAAATGTGCTTCAGCCTGGAGCTGGGGCCATCATGGCCCGGATTGCCCAGTTTCTGAGGTAACTATTTTTACTTCTACCTCTGGCCTGGCCACTGTGATTCTCTAGTGTGTCCTGGCACCTGAAAAATTTACCTCATTGGTAGTGAAGATCAGGATGGACAGAAGATGTCAAAAGATGTCAGGGCAACCAGAGTGCTTGATGGTGCTCTTTGGACCTAACCTTTCCCCTGCTTTGGGAGTGGGACAAGGGGTGTTATCGAGACCAGAGCCAAGACATACAGGTCTGTGGAACTGGAGCAAAGTTTTCTGTGGCCTGATTTGTGTTCAAAACCAACCTGTTGCTTACTTTAGGAAGTGTGGACTCTACTCCACTGTCAGGTAAATGACCCATGAAAACCTTGAACAGTGACTTTGCTTCCTTTGCTAGTTGAGCAAACTGGAAACTCCAGGCCCATCCCATTAGCAGAGGCCTGGAGATGGGGAGGACACTGGGGCAGGGGGAGCCCAGGTGGAGCCCTGATCTTCTGGCCCTTTACCATCTGCTCTCCCAGATGGGCCTGGAGTGTCCCATTGTTTCTATATGTAGCCTCAGACCTGATTGTCTTTGTCCTTTGAGCTGCATGGAGTCAAAATAATAGGGGTATTAGCCAGTGAGAGAACAGCAAAGGAAACCCAACCTCTAGGAACTGGCAGAGGCTTATACTACTGAGCCTGCAGTTCAGGGTCTCCCACTCCCTGTCTCCAGAACAACCCCCCAGCCTCATCTCCCAGCTGCTCACTCATGTGACTCTTCTCCTTTCAGTTAAACTGTCTGCCTCTCCTGTCCTCCCTACTCTGCCCATTCTGTCCCCATGGAGTGCTGCCCCTCCCTGCTGTCTCTGCCCTACCTAAATCCTGCCCCAAATACAGTCTCCCCACTTGCACGTGGCTTCCCCAAGCTCTCGGCCTTACAGTGAGAGACCCTCCTCTCTAGTAGGTAGCCTTGTGCTTCCCTGTGATGCTACTGTGACACCTGGCCCTGCTCTTCATTTCCACTAGGATACACTCTCTGTGTGTTGGTTGGACCTCCTCTAAGGCACAGTACTGTAGTTCCTCAGAATGAAAATGGTGAAGACCTATGCTCAGTAGGGATTTTGGGAAAACTTGGTGGAATTGGTGAAAGGTGGCAACTGGTATTATGGGATTAGGGCGGCTAGTCTGGGTTGCACAGGCTTAGGGAGCCATCCACCAGGGAGACCCTTTGTAGTTTTGCCTGGGCAGTTCTCGGGGGTTCCCAAGCCTGGCTATACCCCAGAACCATCAGGTGCATTCACTTTGTAAGGTTCTTGATATATATGAGGAGGGTCTGGAAATGTCCCCAGTATACTGCTGGCCTATGCAGATTTCACTGGGAAGACCAACCCTCTTAATCCCAAGCTGAGCCCATTGTGGAGCATGGGAGCCCTAGAGCAAGGGATAGTAGAACAGTGGTGCCCAGCAGAGCTCTTCATCCAGGTGGGAGCAGGCCCATGGGGAGAGAATGGAATGTGAAGGACCAACCTCATGGTTAGTAGTAAGGGTGGGAAGTATGGGGATGGGTACTGGCATATATTTGAGATTTGGCTTTTACTCTAGTGGCCTGTCCCATCAACAAGCCCACTGCTCTGTTCTCTTGGGGAATAAGAGAGGTCTAGTTGTTTTTGTTCAGTCACCAGAGGAGAAAAAGAAGGACCTCTAAGGCCCAATCAGGCTTCCCCACCTCAGCTTGAGGAGAATCATAAGATAGAAGAACATGTGCTTGTGGAGTCCTGGGGAGCGTGTAGAGATGAGGCTGCCATCCCTACCTCATGCATCTGGCCTGGCATGGGCACTGGGATACCAGGTTGTTCGAGATCTTTGCACCCTTTGATGGGACCAGTCACATGGCCCAGCAGCACAGGCCTGCTGTCCATGGGAGCCTGGCAGGACAGAGGGATTGACTGACTGTGCCTCTCACCTTCTGTTTCAGTGGCATCCCAGAGACTGTGCCTCTGTCCACTGTCAACAGACAGTGCTCATCAGGACTGCAGGCAGTGGCCAACATAGCTGGTAAGTTGGGACTGGGTGATGCCCTTGGCCAGGGCCTGGTCTTAGTCCTGCCCCTGAGCATTAGGGTCAACCATGTTGCTGTCTTCTGAGCCAGCAGTAAGCATCTGAGAGGACTCTGAGCACAGAAAGGGTGCAGGAGCTCCCCTTGCCACTGCCCCACTGTTCCAGGACACCCCTGGGTATTTGTCTCTGGGGCTGGGCTGAGCGGCACCTAGAGAGCAGGTGGGACAGGGGCTGTGCTGCTCCCAGGACAAACAGACCTTGGTCAAGGATGGTTATGAAATGCTTTTGTTGCAGGTGGCATCAGAAATGGGTCTTATGACATTGGCATGGCCTGTGGGTAAGGATTTCTTTTTGCCAGAGCTCCTTAACCAATGGTGACAATCAAACTAATTTCTCTCTGCTCAGTTCTTTGAGGCCATGATTTGAGGATCATTCCCGGTTCCTTTAGGTAGCTGGCTTGGTGTGGGTCCCTCTAGATACAGCCTAGGAGTGTCCCCCAACTCTGGCTACTCAGGAAAAGCTCACATGTGAATACTAGCAAGGGAGGGAATGTGGCCTCTAAGCTTTCTCTCTTGGAAATCTGTCAGGCTGGAAAATGTGGGCAGCATAATGGGAAAATATAGCCATTGCAGTTTCTTCTTCAGCTCTGATTGATTTTTGATCTTACTGAGAGAGAAATGGAATTTTAGTTCCCTAAAACCAGGGACAGTCCTTCCTTTATGACTATTTGTTCATTTTCTCAGGTGTCTCTCCTCTATATTCTCTAGGTATCCAGGTGGAAACCTCTGCTTCCCTACTGGCTTCTGAGGGTCATAATCTGTTACCTAATGATGTGGTCACTGTTGCCAACCCCCAAACTGTGACTCCATCTTTTCTTGCAGGAAATGTAGCTCCAGATTTTTTTTTTTTTTTCCAGTGCCTCCAAGTTTGGGCCAGGAGATGGGAGTTTCTGATGCTTTTAAGATAGGCTGAGGGAGGCCATGGCAGGCTCAGAATGTGACCAGCCTGGGTTGTGAAGCTTCTGCTTCTTACTGTGTTTACTGACAGGAAGCATTCCTAGCCTCTATCCAGGTTCATTCTGACCTGTACTGGGTTATCCTAACCTATGTCCTAGCTGGAAGAGAGCCAACACCATTACCAGGGACTTTGGCAGGCCAAGAGCTACAGCCCAGCCTGTCCCTTGATGTTTCTGGTGTCCCTTTCTTACTGGGGTAGAACAAGGGCTGGGTGAGGGGGTACCTTGAGGAGAAGCGGTGTGGTCTTCACATGTTCCTAAGGGAGCTTCTATTCCCAATCAGGTTATGGACTATGGTACTAGGAGACTAATGATTTGTGCCTTGGCATCAGGCTTGGGAGTGAACTCTGGAGCCAGAGTGCCTAAAATGGGATCCAGGCTGGGTGACAATGCACAGTTCCTCAGCACTCAGGACCCCAGTGCTATTATCTATAAAAGGGATACCTACCTCAGTTCTGTGACGGATTTTGAGAAGATTAAATGGAACCATGAATATCTCTAACACCATGGGATGTGTACCTGTGGCTAATATTATAGAGCGTTCATGCCTGAAAAAGATTTGAAACTAGTGTTGTGAGCACCAAAGCACTCTGTCAAGGTCATTTACTATCAGTCTAAAGCCTTATGCCTCCCTCCTCACAGCATTTTTAGAGGCCACCTGGCTTTCCTCTCATACCTCCTGGCATGCAAGTCAGGTTGCTCTTAGATGTGATCTTTGCCCTGACTAAAGATATTTGTTTCTTTTTCATCTGAACTGTGGGCCTTGGGGGCAGGGCCTGCGCTTACTGCTTATGTTTTCTGGACTGTAGTGTATATTTCAAAGCTTTCTGTGGGAACTACCAGTTGGCTGCTTCAGCAGATGTGTAGGCAGCATGCCCTGACCCCTCGGAGTGTGGACTCTGCAGTGCTGTGTCCTGGGTGGAGGTAGAGACAGGGCTCAGCAGCCCCCCAGCCCCAGCTGGGTCTCGCTTGTCTGTGCCTCCTAGACAGGGCACTGCACTTCCCGAGGGCTCCCGGGCTATTTCCCAACACTTGCCACATGTCCCATATCCTTGGGTGTGTTTCTGTTAGGACTCAGCTCCCTCCTCCTACTCCTCAGGGTGGAGTCCATGTCCCTGGCTGAGAGAGGAAACCCTGGCAATATCACTTCACGCTTGATGGAGAATGAGAAGGCCAGAGACTGCTTGATCCCCATGGGGTGAGTGCCCATCTGTCGCTCCCTGTGCCTGTGTCCTCTCAGCGCTCTCTCTCCAGGAGCAGGTACTGGCCACTCAAGTGGGACGTATGTCAGCAGTAGACTCTGGGAGTCTTATCTGATTCCTGCAGAGTATCTTTAGCCCCTGCCTGAAGTCCTGTTTCAGATTGTATATTCAGGGGCTGAGGAACTTTCTCATCTGTGACTGGCAATGCCAAGGCTTGGCCTGCTTCCTGTGTGTGGCGTCTGCTCTTTAGGGGCTCTGAGCATGGCACGTGATGCTATTTTTGCTTCCTGTTCCCGAGGCCCCAAATCATCTCTGAACCCAAGTTTCGAAAAATAAGCCACCCTGTCATGACCCCCTGAGGTGTTCAGTCACAAGTAGGCAGATAGCAGTATCTCTCTATACCCACTCTAGGCACTAGAGGGAGCCTAGAGTGTTGAAAGTGGGGAGCTTTTGATCACTGACCATGCTGGTGAGGGACCTTGGGGCCTGTGAGATGCAACCTGTGAAGTATGCTGCATCGGTCCAGCACCTTGGTCAGCAGCCAGTGCCACCAAGGCCTGTCCATCTCCAGGGGCTGTGGACAGGAGGCCTGGCTCCCATGGATGTGTGAGGAGATTGAGGCTGGAGAGGGCTGTGTCTTAGCCTGGTCCACACACTATATCTCCAAAGATAGTCTGAAAAGCAGACGCTCAGGCTGCAAAGCCTAGCTATGGATCTGGGCTCCCAGGACAAGGACAGGCCCAGCCATGGTGAGCAGAAAGCCAAGGTTTGTCCTTTCTGGAGGGGACGTGGGCATCCTCATCACCCCACGTGAAAGCACTTGTCTTTGAGGCATAGGAGAAGCTGGCCAAATGTGCCAGCTTCCTTCCCCTCTCCTCTGTGCTGAGGCTGCTCACCCAGGGAACAAACTCTCTTCTGCTCTGCTGCAAATGCAGGCTGCCCTCCCTCTTTTGTGAGGGGTGTCTTTGGTGTGTGAACTCTGAGCATCTGGCCGGCATTGGTGACTCCCTGTGTGCTCCATTCCAAAGCTTTTGGTGGAGTGCCACTGCCTGGTTCCTCAATACTGTCTCGGTGGCATGCCCAACTGGGGTACTACTTTTGTCCTAGGATAACCTCAGAGAATGTGGCCGAGCGATTTGGCATTTCACGGGAGAAGCAGGACACCTTTGCGCTGGCCTCCCAGCAGAAGTAAGTGCTACTTGGGTGGGACCTTGAAAGGACTGGGGGGTGAGAGTGTGAGGCCATCCGGAGTGGTCTGAGGTCTGACATGGACTTGTCCTAAGGGTACAGCTGTGTAGTGAGGGGTTTATAATCCTCCTGCCTCCCAGCTGGGGAATGGAAAGGGGGAAGTGCCATTCTGAGCTGGTGGCTCTTCCCTGTTCCCCTGCTGACTGTCCAGGCTCAGTGTCTTCTCCCTACCCAGGCCTCAGTCCCCCCCTCTGTTCTTCGGGGCATAATGAGGACAAGATTCTTCTTTACCTGCTGCTCAGGAACTGAACATGGTAGCCAGAGGCTTCCTGGGAATTAGAGTGTGGGCCAACAACGCTGTGGACCTGTTATGTTAGCATCTGGAGCAGGCCAGGGTCTGGGCAAGCATCCCAAGCCCAGGGCTGGGGCTGACATCACAGAAGCACAGGGGCTCAGGACTCTGGGGCAGCAGCAAACAGGGTTGGCCAACCCTAGCCAGACTGAGGAAGGACAGCAATGACAGGTAGTGGTGCCTGGTCCAGGTGGGCTTCTCCAAGGCAGGGACTGTTAGCCTCTTGGGTCAGGTAGGCTTGTGGGCTTTGCTGGAAGCTCTGGGTTCCTCCCATTGAAATGCCCCTAGGTGTTGTAGTTTGCATAGCGTTGTAAGGGTAATTCTCAAATACCTCAGGGTTCAACTCTGTTTGAATTGGAAAAGATGTCAAGGAGATTAGGATGTGTTATTTTGGATTTGGGGAACCAAAGGAAGGGGTGAAATTCAGATGTTAAGGTAACCCCGGAAAACTAGCAGAAGATATCACAAACATTCCTGGTGCTGCAGTCGCAGAGTAACAGGGCAACTGAAAGGCTCAGTTCTTGGACAAAGGGCTCCAAGAAGCAAACCCCACCGCAAGCTCCATTCTCCCCCTTGAGTTTGGAATTGGCCATGATGCGGACACCTGGGGTTGATAGCAAAGGAATCTGCGGCTGGCCCAAGGCAAGCCCCTACCTCCCCGGAGCAGGTTTCCTCAGGACCTCCAGCCAGTCTATCAGATGTCTCCTAGGACCAGACATGTCCCCAATTTAGCAGGCTGGGGTCGCACGTCTGCCACAGTGGGCCAGAGTGGGGACAGGAGGAAGGGAGCTGCAGCAGAGCCTGAGCCTGGCTGTCTGCTGCTGGCAGGGCAGCGAGAGCCCAGAGCAGGGGCTGTTTCCGTGCTGAGATTGTGCCTGTGACCACCACCATCCACGATGACAAGGGCACCAAGAGGAGCATCACGGGTGTCCCAGGATGAGGGCATCCGCCCCAACACCACCATGGAGGGCCTGGCCAAACTGAAGCCTGCCTTCAAGGACGGCGGCTCCACCACGGCTGGTGAGTATGGCCAGGGCGCTGGAGTAGGGTAGTGACTGCCATCAGGGACTGTCACCAGGCTGGCTCCTCTGCTGTGGAGTCTGGGGCAGACCAGGTCCCTTGGCAGTCCCTGGTGGCAGCCTGGTTGATAGCAAAGAAGACTCTGGATGGCCCAGGCAAGCCTCCCCTCCCCAGGGCAGCATTTCCTCAGGACCTCCAGCTAGTCCCTCAGATGTCCCCTAGGACCAGACATGTCCCCACATTTAGCAGGATAAAGTTGCATGTCTGCATCAACGGGCTGGTTCTCCTCTCTGCCCTGATGCCTCCTCCCCCAACTCTTTCTTCCTAGGAAACTCTAGCCAGGTGAGCGACGGGGCGGCTGCCATCCTGCTGGCCCGGAGGTCCAAAGCAGAAGAGTTGGGCCTCCCCATCCTTGGGGTCCTGAGGTCCTATGCAGTGGTTGGAGTCCCACCTGATGTCATGGGCATTGGACCTGCATATGCCATCCCTGCAGCCTTGGAAAAAGCAGGTCAGGTGGCTCCTTCAGACCCTAGACCTGGGGCCCCTCATGCCCTGCTGCTGGGGCTGGGGATGAGTACTGGGGGTGCCCCTGTGGGTACTGAAGAGTGGGGTGAGGTGGGCTAGCACTCCATACCCAAGGACTTCCTGACCCACCGATGGGACCCACTCACCTGTCTGAAGTGACAGACACACTAGGCATTGTGGGCCTGTGCATGGGTGGAGGTTCTGGGAGACCTGGATGCCTGCCCTCCCATGGTCCTTGTCAGCTCAGGTCTGAACCTTGCCTGCAGGGCTGACAGTGAATGACGTGGACATCTTTGAGATCAACGAGGCCTTCGCAAGCCAGGTGAGTCTTAGTCTCCCCATTGCCTGGGCCCTG